>JAANSN010001584.1:0-31938 GCA_036850665.1 Dicranocentrus wangi
TTTGGGGGGGGGGGTTCTTTTGTTAAGTACGGGTTTCCATTTCCTGGCGAGTCATAAAATTCATTTTGGATGCATGTTTTAATAATAATAATAAGATATTTTGTAATGCGAGTGCTGCTGGTGTTTAAGTGGTTTGGTTGGGGTGGACCAGCTTCTCTTCGCAACTCATCAATCACCACTCTGATACTTAAGTCAACCATTTCTGTTTATTTTTTATTTTTGAATAAGTAAATGGGATTCGGGGGGACAGTCAGTAGCGTGGTACTCGGATAAGTAGGAACTAATTGTAAGGATCAGCAGACCATGATGTAACATGTAACAAGTTATACCTTTTTTTCATCCTTTTAAACCTGTTGGGCCACTCTGATGGGTTGCGGCATGCGGCATAACCAAATTCCGAAGAGATATATTGATATTGTTCATTATGTTCCTGATGGTTGTATTTGTATTGTATCTTTCGTTCGAAACACAGCACAGATGTGTATGTTTGTGTACGCGACAACTTATTAGTCCATTACTTTAAGTTCTTTTGATCAGTCATTAGTTGAATAGTTCGCTTCCACTTTTAATTGGTTATATGAATATCTAAACGCAGTTACGTGAAATGAGTGAATATTTTGTTTTTAAATTGGAGGTAAAGTTGATAGAACTAAAGGTAGGTTGTTGCTGAATTGTAATTTGTAATTATTAAGTAGCAAAAAAGCTGTAGCTTTAGCTCTTTATGAAATTATGGATGTTGTGTGTCGTTCTGTCTGTGCGATAACCGATAACTGTGTCTGTCAAGAATGCCTGATCCGATTTGGCTGAAACTTGGCATCCATGCAGGTAGGTACTTCAGGTCTGCCAATCAGCCAAATCGGGTCAAGGGTAAGGGTTCAAAGGTCAAGTTGAAAAGTTTTTTCGAATGACATACTATAACAAATATCGGAGAAGATGTTAAGCAAGAGGAAATTAGAGAGGGGGAAGAGGGGAGAGGGGAAAAGTACTTTTTTCTTCCTTATGCACTTGGTCTTTTTATATATTTTTTATGTACTTTTGGTTTTTCTTATGAACGTTTGGTTTTTCTTACGTACTTTTGGTTTTTCTTATGTTGTATGTACTTTTCGTCTTTCTGATGTACTTTTGGTTTTCCTTATGTACTAATAGTAAGAGTAAGAGTAAGACTTTATTTTACGTGCATATTTGTGACAGCCAATATTAGGCTGACCTCACAACAATAACACGATAAACATAAATGTTTCAATATCAGTTCAATTGGAGAATTCTAGTCATTTGCAGGCCATAATTATCGTCATAAACAGGATCAATCAAACATAGGTATTCACTATTCCTAATGCTAATTATAAACTCTTTAAATTCTTACGTACTTTTGGTTTTCCTTATGTACTAATAGTAAGAGTAAGAGTAAGACTTTATTTTACGTGCATATTTGTTACAGCCAATATTAGGTTGAACTCACAACAATAACACGATAAACATAAATGTTTCAATATCAGTTCAATTGTGGAATTCTAGTCATTTGCAGGCCATAATTATTATCATAAACAGGATCAATCAAACATAGGTAATCACTATTCCTAATACTAATTATAAACTCTTTAAATTTGTCAACAAGCGAATTCGTACATAATTCATCTACAAGTGCAAAAGAAGAACGATTACTAAAAAACAGATTCCATTCGTGTATACCGTTGACCGTTCCATTCCATTGCACAGATTTGTGAAATAATTGTGTGCTACTACAGGGAATTTCTAACTTTGGTCGTGTTTGGTCAGAGGCTTTATTAGAAGATAGAGCTTAAACCATTCCTCAAACAGTTTCGTACCTCTAAATCGGAAAACAAATTTAAGTAGCATAATAATATATCTCTTCCTTTTCCAATTATACTTAGAATATCAACTCGATTTAGTAAGTCATATTAGGTATGTACTTTTAGTCCTTCTTGAGCTAGAGGAAATGAGGGAGGGAGGGGGGGGAGGACATGAGGGAAGGAGATGGGGGAAGGTGGAAAGGGAGGGGGATTCTTTTCGCGTTTGCTACTTCCTTATAACATTTATGTTAAATGGTCAATTGTTATAATTTGATTGACTCTTCCGACACGTCACATAATATTCATATCCGTCGTCCCTCGTTCTCATTGTCAGTCTTTATATTTTTAGTTTCCATTTCCAATATAATTTATTTATGCCTAAATAACTAAATTAAAATAATATGCAGGTATATGTGTCAGCTGTTAGCAGCTTGCCTAGGTTTGCAGGTTGAAATGGTTGAATCTAATTGCATGAATTTACTTCCACGACACACGGTGACGGTATTAAAAAAAGTATTTATAATTTACACACGATCATTTGAGCATAGCATAGCTCACATCCGATTGGGGGTGGGTAATAGGACTAAAAGGAGGAAATTACAACACGCTGTTGTCCATGATCACCGGCATGACCAGACAAGACCAGGTGCGAGGACTAATTTGCAATGACACGATGGAGAAGAAGAAAGATTCCAGCCAGTACAGCTTTGGAAGTCAGTGTGGAAGTTAGTTGGTTCTGGTTGGTGGACACAGTGTAGTATTAAAAAAAGTATTTATAATTTACACCCGATCATTTGAGCATAGCATAGCTCACATCCGATTAGGGGTGGGTAATAGGACTAAAAGGAGGGAATTACAACACGCTGTTGTCCATGATCACCGGCATGACCAGACAAGACCAGGTGCGAGGATTAATTTGCAGTGACACGATGGAGAAGAAGAAAGTTTCCAGCCAGTACAGCTTTGGAAGTCAGTGTGGAAGTTAGTTTGGTTCTGGTTGGTGGACACAGTGTTCCTTGGAGTGATCGCCTTGTCACACGTTGTTAGTCAGGCCAGAGAGTCAACGTCAATAATGTCAATAGTGTCACGTCATCAAACTTACATTTAGTTTAAGTTCAATTGTCATTCCGTTATTAGCCAATTCGTTAAGATAAAGTCGTGATTACTTGCATTAGTTGTTAATTGTGAGTAAACCGTCCTCCTCCCCGTCATTTTGGCATCTTCCTTCAATAAGCTTGACGCTTACAATATCAAAAACGTAGTGTTCAGTTTATCAGGTGCTCGGAGACGTCTACTACTAGTTACTAGTTAATATTTTATGAAAGTCCATGTTCAATGGCATTTTAAAATAACTTCAGTCTTGGTAATTACATTTTTTTTGTTATTTTCTGCAGTTCCAGCAATGCCAGCGACACCACAGCCCAGACCGCAACGGTCGAGGACCATGCAGCTGGGACTTCTCGCAAATGCGCTACGGATCCGCCATCTCGGCCGTGGGCTCAAGATCCGCCTGAGCCCCAATTCCATGTAACATTCCCGTGTAGTTGTCAGTCTTGCGAGGAATATCGGTCTCTATCACATGACCAGCTAGAAGACTGCATTGTCGACCCTAAAGGCTATTCGGGGGGAGAAGATTATCCACCCATTCCTTTCGATAAAGCCCGGTACGCAGTGAACTTGCATCTGATGGAGAAAGCGTTCACCTCAAAGCTCGATGCCAATTTAGGCGACAAGGATAAGTACAACATGGTTTGCTCCTATACCTTCATGCCAATGGATCGTACGATCAGTGGATCGGTTTACTATCTGACCTTGTTATCGGGTAACCTTGTAGCCTTATTTTTGGCATATCTTATTATTATTATGGAGTAATTATATTCTATACTATTATCAATATGTAATCTTCAGTTGAGTTATGTAAAAGGTGTCATGGTTAGTGTAGATCATGTTTGTTGTATTTTCGGGATATTTCCTTGTTTTACAGAATACCTGCAGTTTGATGATTTAGAAGAGGTACTGGGCGGGGATGCCACTCTTACCGTAAACCTTCTTCGGAAAGCGATGATTCTTTTCGTAGAGTCATGGGCAGGATACTTTGCTAAATGCGCCCACTCGGAATGGTCAGCATGGAAGACACGAAAGTTTCTCGCGTTCATTCTACAATTTCCTGCGATCTCTGATAAGTTCCAGGAGGCAGTGGGTGATTGGACCGCAGCTAGAACCCCTCTGACCATCTTTGAATCTCTCTGTGAAAAGCATCTCTTTTGCGTTGATACGTTAGTTTTGCTTATCAACGTTACCCGTATTTCTGGGATGGTTGAGTATTTGGAGGTTAAGTCCAAGTTCATGCAGATTCTTGAAAAACGATTTTACGAATACTGTGTTCGCATTCGACAAGGGACGAAGTTAAACGACTTGTTGCTGAAATTCCTGGTTAACCTTGGACACTCTGAGAGATTCTCAACGTAAGTTCTTTAATCGGGTATAAAGTCCTCAAAACTTTAGTATTTCGTTTACAATTGGTTTTGGATATTTTTGAAACATTTGATGTAGGCACGCTGTCAAGTCTTCCGTTGGGTACATGGTGACAGAAGTAGTTCCAGATATGATCACAACTGCTAATAAAAATCTTGGGGTTGGAATTGGATTAGAAATTTGGCCTTACTTAAAGAACTTATGCATACATGATGGTATTCCTGAATAAATAAGTTCTTTTACATGAATGAACTATGCTTCAGGCAGGTATTGCTAATGCAATGTTTGGTCAATTTTATTTAAAGCCGGACGGGTAGCTATAATGGACAACGCTGATATCTATATCGGTCAGATTTTGTATCCGATAGCGGGGCCAGAAACTTTAACTGAAGAGGAAATGGAAGGTTTACCAGACGAGGTCAAGTACTTGCCTCCGACCAAGAAACGTGTGAAGAGCAGGCTTATTAAAGAGTGCATAATCGATATCTTATTCTCGGTACCTTTATTTTTATTCCTGTCGAACACTTTGTAATGTATTTGGGATGACGTACTTACTTTATTAGTCATAATCCTTTACAATTTTTGTAATCTGTATTTTTTTGTAGTTATGCCGTTACAAAAATTTCCGCGAGACTTTACGAGCAATGAATGTTTACGTCATTCTGAAGAATTACCATATTGCAGAATCTGATGAGGAGCTGTTGGACAAAATTGAGGACTTGGTCAATGTTTTAATCCGGTATGATTATTATGCTATTCGTTGTCATCCTATGAAGTGAAATGGGGTTTTAGTTCTCCGTCATATGACCTAATTGTTGTTTCTTACATGTTAACTCCAACAGAAAGGAAGAGTCTGAAATCGCATTTGATGATTTGATGAGCGGTTTGGCTTTGAATCCTGAGGGGTCTGGAGAAGGTGATGAAAGCGGTGAAAAGAAGCAAGAAGCTCCACTTAAAAGCGCAGAATCAAACTAAATTTTACATAATACCAACACTGATATGCAAAATTTCTGAAACTTGAATTGCCAAAAATATTGTGTTATTACTACTCAAATTACATTAGTAGTAGCTTCCTGTCAAATAGAAGGGATAATCGAAGGACCGTATACCTACTACGATAAGGGTCGATACTGGTCCCAGAACGTCACGACATTTTTCCATCAAAAAATAGATCACATTGAGTTATGTAAAAATACCAAACTTCAGATGTCTAGTCTCAACAGCTTCTGAGATAGGTAGACAAAATATTTAACAAAGGTAGCCAAAAAGGTCCCCATTTAAAATGTATGGGAAATTATCTCCATGCACCTAATTCACATGGGTTCACTTAGAGAGTCAAGTAAGGTACAATTGGATGGAGCTTGAGGAGTACTACAAACATGTTTGTACTCTTCCCTCAATTCATCCCCATTCGTGAGTTTATGTCTTTGGTTTTTTAGAAGCTCTCCTTTTTCTGGCTGGATCCACTACTACCACTGAGCGTCGTTTCCTCGAAGCTTTCTTGGATCCATAACTAACACCGCAGGAAGTAGAAGACTTTTATCCCCTTGACTGTTGAACTTGACTTTGAACCCCTTGACGACTGACGAAATGATGAATGACGAGATGATGATTGACGAAATTCCAAATTTTATTATTTTAAATTTTAAATTGCTAAAAATATATTAGACTTTTATTTATTCGTGTAAATTGAAATATGGAGATCATAATATGAATGTTTAGATATCATTGGAAATCAAAGGAATTGTTAGACACATGCATGAGTATTTGTAACTAGTGAATTTTTATCAAGTAGGTTCGGTCAATCTTCAAGTCAGTGAAGCTCCAATACGGTAATCTTATAGCCATTTGAAAGTGTCAGTCTGTGGTCGGGGTTCCATCGTCAAGCTCAGCATTTCCTCTTGCCACCACCACTACCTTTCTTGTCCACCTTCCGCTGGCAACTCTTGCAGTTCTTGCAACTGCTGCAGTATTGTCTCTTGTATTTGTCCTTTTCGCTTTGGGGAAGGGTCTTCCACCGAACTCCTTTGCCACGCAGTGCATTTCCATCCGCATCTCCAAAGCAGACGTGTCCGTAATTGTAAGTACAAGCCACAAAATTACATTATATTTTCTCTTTTAGCATTCTTAATATGTTCGCGGGATGTGTAATATGGATATAATATGTTTTATGTTCACATTTAGCCACCTAGATACAAGGGTTCAATAACAATAACACAATCAAAGGCTACGGGAAGGATGGAAGGAAGGAAGGAAGGAAAGCAACATCAAATGTTGGGTTTTGGCTGGTCGAAGAAAGCACACCGTTCTTCGTTGAGGTAAACCCCCAAAACTCACGAATGGGGATGAATTGAGGGTAGGATACAGAGTTGTTCGTAGTACTCCTCAAGGTACCGTACTTGACCCTACTAGGTCAATCCATATAAATTAGGTGCAAGGTGAGAATTTCCCGTACATTTTAAAAAGGGCCTAAGTATTTGGCTACTTTATTAAATTTTGTCTGTCTTAGAAGCAGAAGCTGCTGAAGCTAGACATCTGAAGGTGTGTATTTTTATATAACTCAATGTGGTCTATCGTTTGATGGAAAAATCAACGTTTATGTTTTGGACCCAACCTTATCGTAAATGGTCGTGATTGTAATGTAAAACTAATTGTACATATCGAGTGTCGTGTAACGATGGGGTTTTGTATTGACTCGTAACATTTGTTTCGCAAGTCAATTTATGGGTGATGTTGCCTGTACGTCTTCCACTATTATGCAAATCTGTACCACATTTAGAGAATAACTATATATTCCAGTATACATCAATAGCATATCACTGTAACAAGTCGTAGGAGCCCCTTCGTTTATGGTTATTTCAAAATTAGTTGTAGATAGAACAATATCCCGATACATTGTTCTGTGATAATTTTTATACTGTTGAGTGTATTATAAAATTGAAGTTTATGTCAAAATAACAATAAGCAAATAAATAAAATATTATGTATACAAAACGAATGTATGTATAATATATATATTCATGGTAGATATCCTAGCGAAGTCTCAAAATCAATTGACGTAGACTCCTGGTGGTGATGGTGCCTTGAATCTTCCACATCCGACGTGTCATTTGATGCAAAGTCATTGCTGTGGTTTAGTTTCAATTCAGTAAACATGGCTGCTATTTCAGCCGTCTTTTTCATCGACAGTACTTTTTCCGGAGCAAACTCTGGTTTTCTTTCAGTGGAACTAGAGCATGGATCTTCAGGAGTGGGAGTATCGTTTATACGAGCCAAGTGATCCTGTGTAGCTACTAATTTGCTCGATTCAATTCGCCTTGATAAGCCATCGCCAAAATCAATTCCTTGTCTAAAATTAAGTGGACTGTCTTTGTAAATCACTTGCCCACAAGCGTTTGATCCAGTAATTAGTAAGACCTTTTTCTTAGAGAGTTGCGCATTGTCTAGCAAGGTCTGAAACACATAAATTAAATGATTTATATTTGTTGTCGTGGAATAGTTTATGCGGGTAGGGTAATAATACGGTCAGCTTACCAAATCCCTGTATTTCTTGGATATCTTCTTGGATGACGCCTGGCTAAGTTTATCACGTCGTTTGTCTGACTCTGTAGTGACATGTAGGATTGGACTATTACCCTTCACATAAGACTGTTGACTTGATGTTGGAGAGAAGCAGTAGGACAGTCTGCGGGAGGGGTGGTACGACAGTATTTCGACGGGACGCTGGGTTGGAGATGATTTGCTCACCATAGACTTTTCAGATAACTGCGGATTATTGAACGGTTCGAGATCATATGAGTTCGTGTCAGTGTCCGAAGTCTCTGTGTCCAAGTTAATGTTGTAGATTTTAAGTCCATTGGATTTTACGCGTTGAAGGGAGCAATAGCACTTTTCACTCTCAGCGCAACTGTCAGTATCATATCCACAGGATTTTCTTGATCTTGGTACATCTGTATCAGCGGCTGAGGAACAAACAGGATGTTGGCTGGGAGTGGATGTCACCGTAGTGCTGGATGACGTGGGGGTTGGAGGTAAACCACCCCCGTTGAGGGCATGTTTAGATGGGAGAGAACAATAACATTTGTCCGAGCATTTGTCACAAACGCAGCCACTGCAGAATGACATGAATGGGACAGTGTCCTCTTCCTTTGTTTTCTTTAAAATGGCCTTGGATGGTAATGCGGTCTTGGGAAGTTTCGGTAACGCTTTTGACTGCTTTTGACGTGAGTTAATTCCGGATGCCAAAAATGTGGACTTGGTAGCATTCCGCTTTGCATTAGCTGCACCCTTTCCACTTAGCGTTATTTTCGATATGGATTTCAGAAACTGATTCATAAACTGTGAGTTGTCGTCAGAGCCATCGGCAGAACTTGGCGTTGATTTCTGCTTCTTCCTCGATTTCTGTTGTTTTTTCATTGCCTGTTTGCTCTTCTTGTACAATTGGTCCTGAGTCAGGGTTAACGCTATTTTCAATATCAGTTCCTGGTAGGCAGGCTTCAAGTCGTTAAATGACATGCCACAGGGGTTCACTATGCGATCAAGTACCTGATCAACTGAATCACTAACCGAATCTCCAGAGGAGGACTCATCGGGGGTGTGAATTTGAACACGTTTCTTGTTCTTTATGTAATGTCCTTGGTAGCTTGCTTTAAAGGATCGTCGGCGATATGGTAAATTAAGGAGAACAGAGTCATCCGAATTATAACGTTTCAAGTTCCCAGGAGGAATTTCAGAGGTCTTCTTTTTTCGCCTTGGAGGTCTCACCGGAGCAATGGACTCAGAGTCGGAGAAAACTGCGCGACTGTCATTCTGCGTTGCTGAGGAAGAGGACGGCGTTTGTGTGAGGACTGCTTTGCTGCAACAACCCGCATTCTTCCCACTCCCCTTGGATTGTCCTGCCGACGAGGAGGCGGAGGAACTGGATCGATTTTGATTCATAGAACTTTGCGTCGCTGGTGAGCCTCTTGTTAAACTCCCATATCCACTTTCACCCTCCTTGCCCGATCGCATTTTGTCCACCAAGGACTGATACAAATTGGCTGCAATCACAATCGCATCTTCAGCACATTTGCAGGCAAAAGCGTGGCAGTCAAGACTAAACGACGCTTCTCTCATCACACACGCGAAAATTGGAGGATTTTTGAAATTTTTAGTTGAGTCTGCAATGCATCCTTGATACACTGATGAAAGTTCAGGATCCATCCTACCAAATAGTCTGCCTTTGTCTTGACCCTCCTACGGCAAACATTGCATTCACCAAAATTACATTTAGCAAAAGAAGGAATGCTAGTTTAATAATAATAATACCTTATTATGTATCATATATTATCTAGTGACGAAATGAAAATGCGAAATGAGAAGCACAGACTTTAATTTGGAATTGTGTTTTACATCTTACCGGATCACTGATCAATGGCATGAAAGCACATTCCGTAGGAGCAGGATCTCCACGTCCAACAAATTTGACGGCAGCCCAAACCGCAATTGTAGTGAATGGATTGACCAGCCTGATTTTAGGTGCCTCAAATCTCAGTCCGTCAGACGTTATTGCCAACTGCCCAGTCATCATATTCTTATTAGTAAGGTAATTCATGTACAACGACCTCAGGGGCGTTTGAAGGTCTTGTAAAGCTGCCGTATTCCCCTTGACAGGTACACTTCCTAGGTATTCCACTGAGAACTTAAGCATTCCACCTGGCGAGCATCTCACCGTGGAAAAGGGTTTCTCCACCCTGCCCCCCACCCCGTTTGACGGGGAGGAGGTTTCGCCGTAATTGCTATTTCTCCACATGATTTGGTTGCCGTTAGATTCAGATCGCCCCACAATGTCCTCTGCCGAGGAGGATGTGAGCATCAGACTTTGGAGTTGCGAACCCGAGCTTTCACTACTATCTTCACAAGTGATTCTCACGCTGCTAACATTATTCCCAATAACATGTCCATTATTATTTCCCACCTTCTTACATGCTCCAACTTTTACTTGGTGATGATGACTGTGATTTAGCGAGTCGGAAATCACAGACGTTTTGTCGTTGATCCTCGAGTACTCGTCGTCTTCCGAAGTTGACAATATTCGTCCTTCATTTTCCTCGCGAAGCAGTGCCGTACTTGCCAGAGTGACTGATGACGCTGTATGATTTGACCCCATGAGACCCTCAGTTGGGCTTATGCTTTTACCATCAATACGGATCCGGAAAGGTTCCCCATTCGGATTGAATGAACTCAATCTCGAAGGGCGACCAAATAAACTGTCAATCCGTTGTTTGTACACAGCGCTCCTTTCACTAATCGACAGTTGACTGTTTTGTGAAAAGTTGCTGGCAAACGAACTATCCTGAGGGGTATCCACCACGGTTGAGATGAATCTATTCCCGTTTTCTGTTGTTTGCTGGAGTATGATCACCATCTGTTATAAAACAAGCACATTTTCCCGAATTGGTTGATTAATTTGCCTGGTTTACAGTTACAGAACAAATCCTCCATTCAATATTGCAACAGGGTTTTTTTCTAATCTGAGGCAACAGGACATAATTCACATTTTTTTAAACACAACGAAACGAATATAAATCCTAAAATGAAATAACAGCTAGCTGATGATGGCGTGGCGAGGATGTGTTGCAACGTCAAAAACTCATGCAAAACTGTTCGGAGCCCAGCTCAGGATCGTGTACCAACTGGCTGAAATTTGTACCGGGGAAGAATAGAGCAATTGTGGTTTTCTCTCACAAGTCGTCCTTTAGGAACGAACGAACGAACGAAACCCCAATGTTCGCAAAGTAGTGAGTGAGGATGAGGATTCATGATGATGTTTCAAATAGAGAAATATCTAATTGAGCGATTTTCAGGTAACTAAGATATTTGTGTAGACAAACAGTTGTTGTTGTTGTACTACTATGACTACGTCTACTAATCATAAAGCAGTACCGTGTGGTACTAAAGCAGTAGCATTCTTTAGAATATAATGTGGTGTGAATTTTCATGCTTGCAGTTTACCTGTCATCTCAATACCCATATAATACCCACTATATAGGACCCAAATTGAATAAGTACATATGATGGCTTCAGGAAGGTGTGCGTAACAATTGCTACCACTCATGTTCTTTTTTGTGATGATGATGATGATGAGTGAAGCCCTTACTCACTTTACAGACATCAACCCTTCTTCTTCCACCTTAAATTAGTTCCTCTAGCCAATTTTTGAAATGACAGATGTCCACCTGCCTGTGTGGGATTCTAATTTTTCTCGCTTGCTTCCCTAGGTCATTTACAATTTTGCTTGATTTCAGCATAGTAGTTGCATTTTTTTTCAGAAGGAGAGTCTACCTAAAACGTTTGAAACCGTACGGCAGGAAGACAATACGGACAACAGCCACGAGCACCTCATTCAGCATATGTACACCTACTTAACTAAAGAAGAAGAAGAAGAAAAAAAACTATGCTGTTGTGTTCTCGTTATCTGCAGAAGAGATTTAGTTGGTGAAACTGTAGCTAGTCTAGAGTAGTACAGCCTTATTTTTACCCTGTTTAGCATCACTCTGACTGTCTATTAGTTCTTTATTAACGGGTTTTATGTGGAAGGTTGTTTGAAAAAGTGGCCTTAACAATAATGAAAAAAAATTGTAATAATATAAGCCATGACGAAAGCCCCCTCCTCATTGCTCATTCATTCCATGGCTTTATTTTACCGACAAACCATTCTCCGTCTCACAATCCGAGTCAGTATAATTCAGTATTCAGCAGCATTCCCATTCGAGACTCTTCTGGGTTTGTCCTGGTACTACAGTATAGTAGTCGGTCGGTCGCTATAGTCAGTCAGTCACACCGTGTGATAATTTTCAAAAATGAATTCATGATGGATTCAGCTTTGCTTTAAAATGGGAATGGGAACTGGTGAAGGAATAATAAATATCAACATCCGCATACGGAATGTGGTAACAGCATTTTGTAACTCATTTGCCTTGTAAATAAAAAAAATCATTGTTGAGGTGGTTTACAAATTTCAAACAAAACTGAATCATCCATATATATTATGTTCTCTTCTTTTGTAGGTTTGTTTAGTGGATGCGATGTGATATCCCAAAATAACGATACACGGAGGAATATATATATGGACCTCTGGGTGCAGGTGGAACAAGCAAGTTGCAAAACCATCACATACAATACAAAAAGACTAATAATAATAATAATAAAATGGCACATTCTACGCACCCTACTCTCAAACTACAGAGAAATGCTTTAAATATTGAAATGAGATCTCAACCCAACTCTTTTCCTGCACTTTTTTTAAAGCCAACCTTCAACTGTCAAAGTCGATGGTGGCACTAATTTCTTCAAGCAAACATTGACGTTTAGATCTATACCCTTTTTATTTGCTCTCGGTTTTAGCTTTCTTTTTTCCCCTCATCTATTCAAATTAATTCGCTACCTGCCCAAATGCATATCAAATATTGTGTCGCCGCCGTGCTGCATTTAAGTAGATTTTAAAAGTATTGAATGAAATCGTATAAATTTAAATGCTTCAATCTGGCGGCCGTGGCGCGTCTGTCTGTGTCCTCATATTTAAGATGTATTTGACATTTAAGCTCATATTTCAATAAAGCTCGAATTTCACGGGTTGGCATTCCCCATCATCATCAACATCAAGAAACAATTCATCCTGGTGTGGCAGTCTAAATGGGAGTAGGAATGTGGTCTTCAAAATCAACATTTCAATAAAGCTCGAATTTCACGGGTTGGCATTCCCCATCATCATCAACATCAAGAAACAATTCATCCTGGTGTGGCAGTCTAAATGGGAGTAGGAATGTGGTCTTCAAAATCAGTTCCCTAAATGCATGCTTAGCTGCTCCGCAGACAGTTTTGGAATGGAATCAAGCAAACAGTGACAATCATTTCGTCAAAACTGACGACCATCATATAATGCGTCCATGGTGACATGATAGATAAGGATAAACAAACTATCACAAGTTTTTCAATAGCTCGGAAGAGAATAAGAACACTCATTTCTTATTATTTTATACACATTCACAGCAACATATGCTGTCAAAATCGCTCCACCATGACGTACAATTTCCTTTATGCACAGATTTTTTAAAAGCGTTTAGCTTCTATATACGCCTTCCATCATCATCATCTCATCTCCTGCTCCTCTTCAGACTCAGCTTCACACAGACTTATTTGTATGAGGGCATGCACGCTAGCAGTAGTAGTACAACAGGGCGGAAAACAAAGGGAAACTATCAACAAAGGAATTAACAATGATCAAGAAGGAATTTAATCGCTCCTCAGAGACTCCATTCAATCCTTTACAATTTTTCTGTTTTATGTGACACATAACAGTAATATCAAAGGGATAATGGGAGCAGTTTTTGCAGGTATGAAATTCTAATTTCTCAAGCCACAGCCAGATATTTATAAAATGTATAAAAAAAATCATTAAAGTGAGTAATTCAGCTAGAAGAACTTTTACTCCGTGAATTCGAATCGCGAAACATGTATATAATTCGAATTCAATCCCGTGTCTCATGCAATGCAATGCAATCCTCCCAGGTTTGAATTGTTTCTTTTTGGTTAAATTGCCACAGAGGGATCCCTATTCATTTACGGTTTTTCCTGCATTGTGCTGCTCAAGCCAGTGGTTGTGTTTGTGTTCCACTGTGAGAAAGCATAAAAATGAGTAGAAGTTGGGCTAAAAAGATTGTGTATAATTGTCTATACTACCGTACATATACCTGCCTTTTATTTTTTTTTAGGATTACGTTTGAATAATATATTTTTTCCTCAGCGTAGGAAATAGGGGACAAAGCGCGGAGTGCAGAGAAAAAGGTTATTGTAATTGTTTAAGAACTCCAAAATTAAGAGTTTTGTATTGAACGTCTCTCGTTCCTGCCACCTACATACTCAAGATTGTTCTCACCTGAGGCCGAGGTCTTCACGTTACAAACAGTAGTGCGTCATGTTTATCATCGACAAACAATTACAATTTCCTACATCGTTATGCACTTTTTTGTTTGCTAAAATCCATGCGATAATGAAGAAAGCAGGGCTGTGCAACAGTTTTGAGTTTCCGGGGTTTGCAACTTTCATTAAGGATTAAAAAAAACGATGAAAACGACGAGGACGTCGTCGTCGTCGTCGTCGTGGTTTGATGCAGGTTTCGTTGTTGGAGGGTGTGCTAATAATGCTTAATGTGGACATCAAATGACGATACCCATTCTCCACACTGATTATGATTAACATATATTATTTCCCCTAAGCATTCTCATAATAAGGACAATTCTGTGGACCAAATAAAATGCACCTCATTCTATTGTTAGACATTTTTTGTAAAAAAATATACATATATACTCGCTAGAAAACAAGCATTCTTCGTTGCTTTCGATACTTTTGGTTTGCACAGTTGTCCCGAATTTCCTTTTGTAAGTCAAGCTCTTGTATCAACACGATATGCTTCAAAATGTCCTAGAATCCCTTTGAATTTAAATAAACATCAACATTCCGTTTGAAGCTTATGCAAGATCAAAATTAGACTGGCCCATCTGGTGAGTAGTGGTATTATTTTTAAATTCCTCAATTCTAAAACGCCATTCAACTCACGGTAGTATAATAATGATGATCCTTCAACCACGGGTTTTTACCTCACCTTCCCGAGATGCACCACCGGGTGGACACCCTCAACACAAATAACTTTCTAGTGTGCAGCGGTCTAGAAATTTTACATGTTCAAATTATTATTTGTACCAGATGATGGATCTAAGGATTCTTTAGTTTTAGAAGTGCCTCCCATCCCATCTCATATTACTTTTGTATCCCTTTATTCCTCCACACTTCTCTTTAGAATCTGCAAAACCGAAAGCGCATCATGCTCCTTTCTGTTCTGCTGGCTAAATTATTCTGACGGGGAATTTGACGCACACAATAAATTCTTGGCAGAAGCCAGTTTCATTTCACCAAAAAACGTTTAGGGTCACTGGGTACTCCTTCCTATTGGCTTCTGTTCCGTGTTTCATTACTTAATACTCAAAGATGTTGTTCTGCCTCTTATTATTATTATTATTATTAAATTAGTACGAGATAGAAATTGTTTAACAACAAGTTTAATTATGAAACAATGGATCAATTATACATCCTTAGTTTCATATCAGACTGATTTGAATTGAAAACCACTTGTTTAACTGTAACTAAACACAACTTGTTGGCTTCCACAAATAATCCTCACAAATAACAAAAAATGCATAATCGGAAACAACCATATAAAGATCAAGTAAACATCGATACTTTTCTTTGTTAATTTGAGTAATCTAATCTTCCCCGAAGCAATAAAGTAGTAGATGTGCAATGCGCAATCATCATTGCTAGAAGAAGGAAAAACTCGTGTCATGAAAGAATATATCTGAGGAAAACCCGTTGTGTTAACCAACCCTGTTTACTGCTTATGCGTATCTTACGGTAATCTTACGGCCTCATAATATATCCTGTAAGCTAAATTGCAGCAAAACAACCACAAAAAAAAGAAGTTTGTGCGTTGTCTTGTCTTCCACCTTCCATTATAAACATATATTACACCTAGTTGTGAAAAAAAACTCGGGATGAACCATTAAATCAAGTTTTATATGGCCACACACAAACACTCCTGTGATTGCTTAACATGCTATTGTTCGTAATATTGAATTTATCAATTCGATTTCCCCACCATTTAAATTTATAGCTAATAATAGTTCGTTGCATAGTTGCATTCCCCTAAATTATCATTAAGAGCCCATAAATACCCTTAAAAGTCAGTTTTAATTACTTTTCAGTTATTCAATGCTACTCCCCCTTGCAGCAATAATAAATTAATAATAATAATCACATGCATGCGTTCAAGCACCACCGAGATAAGCTTCCTGAAGGTCATTGCTGCTGCTCCTTTGCAGTTACCTAGTAAATAAATAGTTGTTCGTCATCCTGTTTTACCGAAATAAGCACCTACAGAAATGCATGTTCAATGAGGATTATGTGAAGGTATCCATGATGATCATGATCGGTCGGCGTTTCACAGACCTACCCAAAACCCAATAGAACTAAAACGAGATTTTTACATATACACAAGTTGTTACCAGTGTTAGCCTTTCTCTACCTTAAAAAATGCATTACATCACTTTGCTCCTAACAGCTTTCACATTTGTAAAGTCTCCTCATTCTCATCCCCTCCAATAAATGCACTCCAACTCCAATGCAGCACTCCTCCAAGAGTTATTATTCAGCATCCTCAAAAAATTGACTTTAAGGGATAATGTTATAGTCCCTTGCGCTGCATATAATATCCTATCTCGAATCCATATCTGCTGCACAACTATGTGTGAAGTACTTTTTGTGATTTATAAAAAAAGTACCTACAACTTTGCAACCTTGTGTATTCATTAACCTTTATTACGTTTTCTACCTGGTCGCCGTTTAAGAAACGCTCGTGGGCTAAACGATTCAATGCAACATTATGTCCAATTGAGAATTTGTACCGTGTGATGTGATTCTCTCTCTCTCTCTCTCTCTCTCTCTCTCTCTCTCTCTCTCTGTGAATCATTCACTGCGGAATGCACCTTCCTTTCGTTATTATTATTGTTATGAATATTTTTTTCAAGAATTTTCATTTGGCAAAAACCGGTAACCTTGGTTGGTCAAACACATATTATCGCGTATTTTTATACGTGCGAAAACTGAAGGTGAGCACCCACACATCTTGTTATTTACACTAGATTTATTTTCGAAATCTATGCACCTACCATTCCGAGACTATCTCCTGCTACTAAATGCGTTTACTTTTGAACGAAAAAGAAAAAAAAATCAATACAGTTTTTTTTTTGCATTTTTTTTCTCTCACAGAAAATACAAATACAAACATGCAAATACACAATCAGAGATAAAAAGCGAGCTTTCGTACAGTAACATTTTCTTTCACACATGTTAAATGCTCTGCTCTCATTACTTCACCGTTTCTTAAGAGTCAGCCAGCCTTTTTCAAATGAAGGCTTTTGCTTGCCTACTACAAGTCCGCATGGGATTATAATTATTATTTAGTCTTCTTCCTTTTTTTCATCTGGGTGTATTAATGCATAGATCTCCTCTTTGAGAACTACCATGAATGAGATATCTCATTAGAGTAAACGAGAATGTGTATTTTTCCTACGTGTACAATGTATCTTGTTGAGCGATCTAATCATTTTGAAACTTGGTAAAATGTGTATTTGAAAATCTGACTTGCTTCAATGATTTCAAAAATTTTACTTCCTTGGCCGACGGGGCTTTTGAAATGCATCCAAGAATTTGCACACCCACATCATCATGCTCCTTTTAGATAAATCTATATTAAAAAATACAAATACTATATTATGCGTGCCTATATGTATATATCGCATTTGATTACTGGTTAAAATGATTCTTCTTTAAAAATGCTCTTAATTATTATTAATGATTTCGTGATGAAAATGTGGGCAGTCAATATGAAAAATACCAAAACCGTAACATGTACTTTTGGGGTGAATTATGGTATTTGTTATGAAAATAGAAAAGTAAACCTAAACAGCCGTAATTACCATGTTTCTTAAACAAGGGGTAAAAAAACCCTTAAAGAAAGCTGCAATTTTGTAAAGTAAAAATTTGAATTTTATCAGAAAAAAATTGTGTTAAACGAAGGACCCAAACAGGGATTGTGCATGTGTGTGCGTGTGAATGTATTTTATGAATGTGGAAATCAGGATGTGGCTGTGTAAATAGAAGATGTGAAAAATGCCACAGGGATATATTATTATTAACATTTTTTGACTTACATAAGCACACGCAGACCACATTCACAGTGTGAAAATGTTTTAAAAATAAACTTTAAATATTGGTTTAAGTGTAAAAGTCTAGTTCACAAGGACAATTTTCAACTCACTTGATAAATGCTCCACATTTCACATCTCATGTACTCGCACCTCCTTTGCATAATTTTTATTTACATGAAAAAGAGGTGGGACTATTTAGGCTACCACCGCACCGTAGTAGGAGGGTTCATTCTAAATCTTTTTTATTACCAAAAGTTTGTTGGAATATGGTGAAAAAAGCCACTAGCCACTACTTGACTACTTATTATTATTAGCAATCAAATTGGACAACAAAAAATGTTAGGAACCGCTCATACTAATGTCAAATCGAATTCCACCCTGTTTTGTCGCTCAATATCATTGAAACACTCTTTGATATAGTAATTCTCTGTGAATCTGATGATAACCTGGGTTGGATGGAGTGACCTCAAGTTGTTAAAATAAACATTAGCAGCATCATCCTATCATCTTGCCAGGTGCTTTTTGCCGACTACTTACGCAATGCATGACGCATTTCATGTTCATGTTAAACAAAATCACCAACTGGCAATGCTCTTTTTGCTGCTGTCATTTTCTGCCCTACATGATACGTCATCCTTATCCTTGTAGCGTAATTACTGCCAGCTTCAAAACGCCAGTTTTGTGTAAGGAAGACCAGAAGGGTGGGAGGGTGTGGCTGGGAGAAAAGTTAATCTATAATTAAAGTTATCGTAGTATATAAAAATCCTGAGTTATGTGGCCATGACCATTCTTTTCCTTACCATGCTCAACATTTTTTCGTTGAAGTAACAGTTCCACCGAACCGTAGAAATGGAAACTTTTATGACAAAAGAAAGTCTGATGCTGCAATTATTAGAGTTGTATAATAAGTGTGGAAGGTCGTCGTCGCCGCAAATCCTCTCGTTGTTTCGACCAGATTAATAGTATTGAATTTATTGATATTTACCAAAATGAAAAATATATGAAAGTGCAGCCTTATGTTTTCTGAAAATGCAATGTGCCTAAGCAGATTCAAAATATAAAGACAAAAACATGGTGATATACAAGATGTACATGAGAATCCCATCCTTAATCCTGATAAAATTCAAAATGTTTTCAAAATTGTAAGCTGGTGTGACGTTTCAATAACCACTGAGCTAGAATTGCAACAGGGAATAACATACATCACCACAAAGTCATATTTGCACTAGCAAAGATTTACCAATCCTCACTCATCGTCAGTCAGATTACACACCTGCAATCCTTTTGAGAAATTACTAAAAAAAATCTAAAAACGGTTTTTAAGTGAAAGGCAAACAAACCAGCACTTTAGATAATCAAAATCAAACTAAAGTTTGCATGTAAAAGATATATCAGTCTTCTTAAGATAGCGTCTACACACTCACACAGTGCATTGCAGTAAATACAAATTAATTCCATATAACATATTATAGTACAATAAATGTATATATAGTCTCTGTTCTCGGATTACTAATATACAAACCAAAGGGGACCAATTTTTCATGAAGAAACACTAAACATCTCCTGTTGCTGGTGCATGAACTAACTACTGAACATAAATATGTATAAGCGTATTCCATTCCATTAAGTATTTTCCCCTCTAAGCATTTTTTGCAGACACCCTATTTTAGCAAATAAAGAAATGTGCTAAAACTGCATTTTATTAGGCTTATAAACCACCACGCTTTTGTTGAACCATGGAGGGAACCAGCCCCCAAAAAAATGGGTAAACTAATCGGTTTATAATTATCATGCAACAGAAGTAAATCATCAAAAGGAAACAATAAAACCCGTTCCTCGCAACCAAAACGAATTTTCACCGGTTGAGCCGCACACGCGGGCACAAATTTTTTCTCAGGAAAATCGAATGCGTGTTGGACACCATATCAAACAATAAACACGCTTCAAAGATCTTTAACTCACTCAGACGATGTGTGAAAGTTGGGAAGGTAAAACAATAAAAGGCGTTTAAAAAAAGGAAGTAAAAAAAACTCGTGTAATAACCCAGTGAATGGGGAAAAAATACTTATTTGTTTTTTAAAATGTACAAAAAGGAAAAGATACAAACTAAATATGTGGATGGATATGAGAAACTTGTTTTTTTTACCTTGTTCGGTGTGAATAGATTTTGTCCACGGAGTCGAGAAGAAATTTACTATATACTATCGCGCACTACTATCCACCGGCCTCAAGTAGCCAGAAAATGTTGACAAATTATTGCACTCTCAGGTACAGAAGAAGATTTTTGATAGGAATCACTCACTACTGCCTTTTTAGACACAGTCAGCGAGTGAGTAGTGTAGGATTTCGGATGGGGAATTAAATCACCGTTAAATCGTGTAGGTGTTTGTCGTTCCTACTAAACACAGACAATCCTTTGAAGCTAACAACATTATATATATATTTATGCCTAATATTATGTACATCTTTTTCATCCTATATCATAGAATCCTTTGCTGAAAAGCTTTCTCTTTGCCACTACCAACACTACTCTGTTCATAGGGATATTATTCTTCCTCCAATTTTCTCACACTGTATTCCACAAAAATGTTTTCTTTTTGCTCAGAATGCAATCAGCAGCAGCAGCAGACTAACAGGCATAAAAACGCGACGGCTGTGTGATAGATAGGCGTTTAGGGATATTGCATAATAATGAAATTCTAAAAGCATGACTCTGGTTCGGTACTTGAAATGCGCTAAATTGTTTCCCCCACCGACTTTTCTACAACAACAACAAAAAAAACGCAAAATGTGTCTTATTGTTTAAGTTTAAGTATGTACTTATGGTCAAACCTTCCTCAAGCCTACCTGACTGTGAGTGTATGGTTTTTCTAATAATTTCGAAAACGCTTGTCTGACTGAACTCAAGTACATGGCGTTTTTTTTGTTTTGCAAAGAAAAAACTAATGTGATGAGCTTCTGGTCAGTCAATTGTGAGTGTCACCATGTGGCATCACACTATATATTCAATACCCTTTAAGCACCCGCTGAGTGTACCACACTAGAAGATTTTTCTAAAAACAAGTTAATAGTTTGGTGGTCTAAACAATTCTTTTCAGGATGGGCTTTCTTCCGAAAATCTTCCCTATATCTAACCACACACACTTCAAGGACACTCAAAAACAGTTTGCCTCAAGTATTAGTACTAATTCACCACTTGTTCGTTTCAAGTCCTGGTTTACTTTTCCAATTGGCAGTGAAAACAAATTGATTTTTATGGGTGTGCTAGTGCGCCCTTTGAAAAGAGATGTAACTAAAAACAAGAATGTAACGATTCGGATGCACTAAACATAAACCCTCAACACCTAAAAAATATTAACTACTACTAGTTGAATAAAAAGAATTTCAAGGAACCAATGAGATTAAAATGGATCTCACACATTCACACACACACACACACACATTTACTCTCCTTTCTGCTGCATTATATGATTGTTTTATAAGTTTTTTTTCGCAAAGTTCCAGATTTAAAAAATTGGGAAATTATTGTGCAACTCGATGTACAAGCAAGCGAGTAGTAAAAGTAGTTGATCTTTTCTCTGCTGCACAATCTTTATTTCTTCTTCGGCGAGGAACAATAATAGCGTCTTGGTCTTGGTGGTGGTTAAAAGTACAATGAATGAGATTCTTTAACTGCCCTATGAATTAAGCTGCCCGTATTCTATTCTGAATTCGAAATGAACAAAGTAGTAAGTAAAATATGAAGCATGCCTTATAGTTTACGTGTGTGAGGTATAAAGGCGATATGAGATGAAGATGAGGTGCAAGTCGCGCGTGAGGCGTGCTTCTTCTCCACCTAAAAGTATAGACATGAGCATATCGCCTATTATATATCTTCAACGGGAATGGGGATTTGGGAGAGATGTGCAACCAGAGGCCGACTCATCATCATCATCATCATCATCCTGATGCACATTTCTTCATAAGATAACTAACCTAACGCCAACGTTGCATTACTAAAATGCAATCGTGTGTGTGAAGAGGAAATTTTGTTTTAGAGGGTTTACACAATGCCTTATTCTTTTAAGAAAAATAGGGACCCCACCACTCAATAGTGTGCAATTTTGAAGAAAGAACAAAAAAAAGTATGAAATTTCTATAATCTAGGTAACTATTGCATTTTGAAACTATTTATGTTTGACCACAGACTGTAAACTGTGGATGAATCGAGGGAAGCTCTATTAAAAGGCACCTTTTGCCGTGCGTCTTGCTAATAATATCTATCCTTTAACCCAAACATGTCTGCTTTACAAACGAATGGACAGGATAAAGATGTAGGATGGTTTTGCATTTCGTGCCCTATACCAACACAGGCGAGGATACATAATCGGTGTAAATTGTAAGTCTATAAAAAGATGAAAATGAAGTTGAAAACAATTTATCACAGGTGCATAAAACGCGCATGTGGATACAACACTATCTTGATTAACCTACCTACAGCCATGATGATTTCAATGATGAATGAATCTGGTAATGAAAAAAGTGATTTATTTTTTGACGGATGGTTTTGTTCTCGGTGGAGTATATATATATATTATGGGGAAATAAGTAACTGCATCACTTCTTTTTGTTTTTACAAGTTTCAATTCCTCAAACTACCCAATTCCTGATTATCTCAGGAGAGTAAATTATTTATCTTTTGCTGCTATAAATTCGCAATTTTATATCGTAGCAAATGTTTTGTATCGTTAACTTTTACGTGACCATGGATCGCCACCACCACCACCATGCACCACCACGAGGGCCACAGAGAGCAAAATGATAGAAAGAAAAATTCAGGCATGATGCCGTCGGGCCGATGTGGATGGGCAGGTAAGCAGTAAACCAAGGAAAAGATGTGTGTTACAATTGAGGAACCCGTTTTTTGCCATTCCTCTGTTATATATAAGCTTATATGCATATATATTTATAGTTATAAATAGTGCATAATGTGTTACGTGTAGCTATACGGGGAACAATGTATATGGAAGTCAAATAGTAAAAAAAGAAGAAATAAGTATATAGAAGATGTGCACTGTGGGACTTGTTCCGGTTGCTGGAGATCATGCTTGTGATCGTCATAATAGATATGATTATGAAAGTCTGTGCTGCGTTAAAAAACTAAACCACCAAAGTCAAGCTAAGAGGCGTTTATGTAATAACAATTAGAAGCATTGCGCATATGTCTGTGAAATATTTTTGTTGAAGGAAGTCAAGTTAGGCTGAAAGAGGAAGAGGGCATACACGGGACGGAAGGGAAGCCAATTGAGAATGAATTTTTTTGAGTCATCTCTCCTAACTGTAATTTTGAGTCAAGCCAAAAAATGCAAGTTTACACTTGACGGCTCCTTAAGCCATTTTTTGATGTTGAATGGGCAAAAACCGAGGAAGGGAAATAAAAAGTATGTGTAGATTTTTATGGGTGAGGGTGTCGTGATGGTTATACGGTTGTTGTAGTTCCGCCGTTTCAGACTATGAAAATGCAGGTAAGTAAACAATCAGAATTCCCGTCAAGGATAGTTAAGTGTAAAACAGGATGTATCGGCTAAGTAAGTAAATTGATTAATCCTTGCCACTTTAGTTTTTAATAAAATTAAGTAAAAGAATACTAGGACTCTTAGTTTTTTAGACTTTACTTCACAAAGCCTCTCGCCCCTGGCTTTATTCCCTGAGAGTCATTTGGTTCTACATTAATCAAGCCTTTTCATGTATTGACTTATCGTTATCGTATCGACTTTGAATTCTATTTTAGCCGATTTTGCTGTTCGGAACCCATTTTAATGGAGTCTTAACAAGGATCTCGAAGCTGCTCTTCAAAACCAGTGAAACCTTACCGTTGTGCATAGCTACTTGTCCTTTCATTTTACAATCACCCTAAGCATTTCCATATCTTTGTTTTGTCAAGCGCAATATTAGTTTTCCATCTTGATGTAGCCCAAACACCACGGCCGATATAATTCCCATTAATTTGAATAAATATATTATACAGAAAACAAACTCTAGCAGAGTTTTTACGAGAGGCTGCAACTTTGACGTAGGAAAGAAGTTTCAAATTTTGTAAACCGAATCACTAATAGCCATGCATTGTCGGGGGCAGAGTTCAGTAAACGTAATTTGTTGTCTAGGTATGCTGTAAAGACTTTATATTGACCTATGACCCACTTCCGGTTGCACCAGTATGCTCATCTTTGAACTCGCTTGAGGTGCGGAAAGTTTCAAGCTAAAACTCCAAAGCTTTTATGAGTCATCTTGTGTAATTGTAAGGACGAACTGGACACCAAGCAAATACATAAGGCTAAGCTTTGCGTTTGCCTATGGTTTACATCATTTCGTCTTTGTCATTATATATGCATACCATGATACATGAATACGGTGTAAAACGTACATGTGGAATTAATAAATTCATTCCGTAAAAACTTTTATTTAATCATCCAATTTTATTAAAACTCTTTATCATGGCTACGATTCAAATGTTATGTGTAAATAGAAAAGTTTCAATGTTTTGTTTCAAGATGCTTCAATGTTTTTTTTGTTTGATACGGTTATTAAACATTATATAATAAAAAAATAATAATGCAGACTGCAAATAGTAAATAGTGTATCATAATTTTTTGTATAAATTCGTGAAATGAAATACTGAAATTTTCATTGTATATTTAAATAAAAATGATTCTAGACTGATTGACCGCTTTCACTATGTGGCGTCAAATGCGACTATGTGCTGCAAGGTGAGTTTGAAGAAACATGCATACGAACGTTCTCAGTGTTGAACGTATATGACCCACAAAATGGACCTACCTGACCCTGCAGAGATCACATGGACCTTTGAATCTCAGCCAGTATTCCGCTTTCAACGATAACTACTAATTTCAGGGAATATCTCCGGCAAGTATTCTCGCTCGTGGTTGGATACGACGCGGGGTTGATAATCAAACGAGTTATTGAACCGCTGAGTGCAGAAATTGCCATTAAAACATTGATAGGATTATTCCTCGTCACATTCCTCCATGTCTGAAGCAACAACCAGCGAACTAAAAAGAATTTGGAAAACTAATTAAGTACATTAAAAGCGATTCGATTAAGCGTTTTAAAACTTCATTTCACCTAAACGTTACTGATTTGTGGCCATAATCTTTTTCCTCCTGAAAGTCAGCACGAGAGTCTGCTTCCTCCGGTTCATTAACTTTTCCAACGTCAACAACACTGGCACTCGAACGTGATCTGTCAGGGCTGCCGTCCAGTCGCTGAACTACAACAATAGGGTTCACCTTACAGTCACCTACATCAACTCCAGTTCCTCCATGTTCAGGGGAGTTGTCACCCAACTGTCCCAACTCCTTGTCCAACGTTTATGTTTGCAGAAATAACTCAATTTCTCTTTCGAGTTCATTATCTAGTATTCCTGCTCCTCCCATTGACTCAACTTTCTTTTCATCTATATGCAAATAATACAGGGCGCAATAAATAATAATACAATTTCAAATATCTCAATTAAATATGAATGGCTGCTAAAGCTTACAGTTTTGCCACAACTCGGATTTAAATATAATCTCTTCGGAATCCATTTCAAATCCAGGTGGTGCCACCATGAAAATACGGTTAGTAATCATCCTTACACATTCAATGGACAAAATGTGTTCACTTCCAAACGACTCTAGTGTGCTTCCAAATAATTTCACCAGCGACACGCATTCTAAACAGAGTGACTTTGCCATTCCTTCCAACCACAGCATGTCAAGAACGCTTGCCTTAGCATGCAAAAGCTCAGAGTACATGGTCATGCTGGACATATCCAAAAATTCGAAGAGCTTTCTTAAAGTTTCTACAGTTTGCTGGGAAGCTTCATTTTCAATAGGGACCTCCGTCGGACATAACTTGCAAACCTTTCTGACCACT
Source organism: Dicranocentrus wangi (assembly GCA_036850665.1). NCBI lineage: Eukaryota > Metazoa > Arthropoda > Collembola > Entomobryomorpha > Entomobryidae > Dicranocentrus > Dicranocentrus wangi. The sequence goes on from JAANSN010001584.1 coordinate 26,003, forward strand.
GGAATATTATTAGTGCCTTCCATTCTGTTCTGATATGATGGACAAATTGTTTGAAGATTGAAGTTCCTTATGAAAGTCTCAACAGGACGGACGTCAACAATGTTATGGGGCTAATTTTTATTACTTCTCCGTTTTTATACCCCATAAAGCTACAAAACTTACAAACAATATAATATTTCAAATGTTTGTTTATATTCCTAAAACTGTTACATGTAAATCTGCAAAAGCTGGCTTACTTGTTTTTTTTTTTGGATATTTACCGTGTAAGTACAAAACAACAAAGAATTGTCCAGTCAGAGAGAACCCCTGGCTTTGTTTACATACTTGTCTTACTTTTCCCATGTCGTCACCAACTCAACAATTTGCGTAAAACGTGAAGATGGACTTTGTTCAGTGCCTGCTAATCGTAAGACTGAGACCCGTTTTCCCAACAAAATGTCTATGTAGATATATGGAAAATAAATGAACAGGAACTGAACCTGTAATTTATAGGGAATGTATTATAGTTACAGGTTTCTACCGCTGGTTAAAAAGGTATGTAACTGGCTAAAATTGTTTATCTATACTTTGTGTTTACTTTCAATTAAATGGACAAACTAGCCTCCCAATTTGGTTGCACTTCGCAAACTAGCTGCATTGTTAGCCCGTTCATTGAGTTTGAAGTCAATTGCATTTTAAATATACTAAATAACACTAAATAACAACACTAAATAAACTAAATTTTTAAGATCAAACAAGATCATTTTAGCATAATGGTGTAAGGAAGTAGCAAAGCCATCAAATTTAAAAGACATACGTCACGTAAGAAATCCCCGCATCCCCCGTCCCCTTTCATCATTTCCTCCCCCTCCCTCTTTTCCTTCCCCTCTCCCATCCCTCCCACTTCATTAGCATTGCTTCTGAAAACGAAACTTTTTCAACAGAGGAGAGGTTTATGTTTGACTCAACTGAGAAAGTTTGCTCTCCTCTACATTTGGCAAACTCCCTTCACCTACAATATTTAACAAAGCTATCATAGGTTTATGTCACACTATGTGGGATACACGTGGCATACCATACCAGTACTGGGAAGGGAAATCCACGTTGGAAATTGTATTCCAAATCCCAATTGATTAATCATTTCTTACATAGTTATTACGGTATAAAATTGGCCACTAAATTAAAAAGTGCTATAATATGTTGCACATCCAGTGTTGAGTGTGTTTGTGTGAACTGATTCGTAACTACATTCCTATTTCAAAATGTATACGTATATTATACATACAAGACGTTATTCTCTTTATAAAGGGAGGAGGCAGACATGCAGGCACTTTAAAAAAAACAAAGATACATTTCACAATTTCATAATTATATAATACGCATCACAATTCACAATCACAGTTTTTCAACGCTTTCCATTCCATGTCTGCGTAGAGTCGTTTGTTACGAAAACGTTGTTCTTCTCTGCTAATTTTTCGTCTTGTTTCTTCAAAATATGGATCCCTCCGAGCAGCGCTCAAATAACCCTGCCTTCTCGCATATTGTAACGCAAATTGACAACGATTTACCAAAAGTAGTAAACCCGAGAAAATAATGCATTTAAACAAAGCGATGATTCTTTAGCTGGACGACAATCCTATCCTACGTTTATGTGATATACCTACATGGTAAATACCCAAATACCCAATCTGCTTGCGGTGAGTTGTATTATTATTTGTATGTTTAGCTTATAGGAAAGTTACATTATATAGTTAGCTATTTATATCACATTGTTGATGTCGGTCCGGTCCGGGTGAGAGTACGAAATCATGTATAAAGTAGCTCCTTGAGAAGCGAGGTATTACGAAATACATACATTAAATAAATCAATTTCGTTCCTGCCAAGTCAATCATTCATCGCTTGTTGTGGAAAAATTATATAGTAAACAGTGAATTAGGAGCTTGAGGTTTCAAGCGAGTCCAGTGGTGACGTATCTTGAAATTTACTTAATCTTGACTGCAAAAGTGAAAGTTGACTTTTCAGAGTTTCACTATATATAAGTATATAGAGAAGAATGAACCAGTTAAGAATTTCACTCCCATTTAGACCCCCTTTTCTACATCCTACACAGGTTTTCTTGTTCAAGTAGGGTAAATATTTGAGACTTTCATAGGGAACTTCAATCTTCAAACAATTTGTCCATCAGAATGGAAGGCCCTAATAATGTGCCAGTGGTCAGAAAGGTTTGCAAGTTCTGTCCAACTGAGGTCCCTATTCAAACTGAAGCTTCCGCTTCCCAGCAAACTGTAGAAACTTTAAGAAAGCTCTTCGAATTTTTGGATATGTCCGGCATGACCTTGTATTCAGAGCTTTTGCATGCTAAGGCAAGCGTTCTTGACTTGCGGTGGTTGGAAGGAATCGCAACATCGCTATGTTCAGAGTGCTTGTCGCTGGTGGAATTATTTGGAAGCACACTAGAGATGTTTGGAAGTAAGCACATTTTGTCCATTGAATGTGTAAGGATGATTACTAACCGGATTTTAATGGTGGCACCACCTGGTTTTGAAATGGATTCCGAAGAGATTATATTGAAATCTAAGATTTGCCAAAACTGTAAGCTTTTTAGCTTCCGCTTGTTACTGCGCGTGAGATTTATTTGAATTTTTTTTATTATTGCAAGCTGTTTGTTTGTTTGTAGTTGGGCCAATGGGACGAGACCCAAAACTAGATAAGGAACTCGCAAGAGAAATTGAGCTCGCAAGGGAAACGTTGGACAAGGATTTAAGTGACAACTCCTCTGAACACGGAGGAACTGGAGTTGACGTAGGTGATTGTAAGCTAAACCCTAGAGATGTAGTTCAACATCGACTGGAGGATGACCCTGAATGGCCACGTTACAGCGCCAGAGTTGTTAATGGAACAAATGATAACGCTGGTGAGCTGGAGCTGGAGCAAGCAGATTCTCAAAATGTATCTTACAATCAGGATGGAGATGATCCCGGAATGTTTAGGTAAACTGAAGTATTAAAACGGTTATTTTAATCTCTATAATCTATTCTATTTAACATTACAAATTTCTGTAGCTCGCCTGTCAATTCATACACGGAGGAATCTAACGAGGAACAAGCGGATCATGTAACCTTTAATTGCAATTTCTGCACTCAACACTTTCGTAATTCATTTGACCATCACACCCACGTTGTATCCAGCCACGAGCGAGAATACTTGACGGGAATGTGCCCCGGGGTCAATATTCATCAGTTGAACGCAGAAATACAAAAAATAAAGGGCCCATGTGATATCTGCGGGGTGGTGCAGCATTCCATGTGCCGCCTTTGTGGGTCGTATGCGGTCGACAGCGAGGAGTTTCGGCTGCATGCCCTTCAAACTCACCTGAATCACATTCTAACAAAATTTGATGGCACATTATGAAGCATGGTAAAATGTGCGTGACGCTGAGCCCTAACTCAAGATCAATCGTACCGACAAACGTCGAGACTACAAAGCAAAAAACAGAATTCTGCATTCTGCCACGAACATTAATGCTAATAAATGAACCATTAGTTTGTAACTTATTTGAAATGAAGTGGGGAAGATATGAGATGAATGATTGAGTTAGTCAAGAATAGAATAACGCCTCCGATGGAAAAATTTCTTCTTGCATTGCTTGTGATTAATTGATCGGGAAAGCAATGTACTTGTAAACTATAATTTCAGGTAACTTGTAACACGAAGAATGCTTGTAATATATTATTAGCTCAGCCCTTACAATTTATTTAATTAATTATCAGATTAATTGTACAGAATATATGAACGTTTTTATTTATATTATTTTTTCAATCATCAATACGGATTATATATATTTTTACTGATTAATTATAATACATTAGGATGAATTAATAAAACACTAATGTGTTAAGACTAATGTGTTATATGCTATCCATGCACTTGTTAAATTCAGAGTCCACAATCCAAGCACCAGCACGGACTACATTTAAAATAGTGGTTAGAATTGCGTAAATTTCTACTATATTTACCCATCCGACTTCAACTGTTGTTGAACCACTATTGTAAATATTTCTAATAAATGATAAATAGAAATTAGCTTATTTTTCAACCTTACGACTAGAATTTAACAACAAATCGTATGTGTTATTAGGAAGTGGTTATTGGTAAATTGAAGTAATTATTCTACACTTACCCCTTCTTCTAAAAGTTTAACTTTTTGTTTAAAGGCATGCATTTTTTTGTCATAAAGCCCTAAACGAAAGTCAATTTCAAAATTAGCATTCCTGAGCTTTCGAAGCTCATCACTTAGCTTGGCTTCCTTGATGTAGCTTTCATGCTGGAATGCCATTTCATTAATTAACTGATTTGCCTACAAAAAAGACAAGATATATTACTAATGGAATAGGTACGTGGCTGATGCTACCATGTATTGAATAAATTTTATTTGTTAACAATTAATTACATCTATTTCCAGGCGTTCCCTCGCGTTTCCGTCTCCAGCATGAGCTAGGATAACATCAGTCTTTCCCAAAGTCCCCCCGAAAGCCGTTGCTAAAGATGGATCTCCATCAAGATCTACAGTGCCATCAAGATCCAGTGTAAGGAAATTACCTCGGCATGGTTTAATTTGTAAGATATATAATAAATTCAGTGCTATTATTACGTGTCCTCGCTACCAAACCGAACTTGTTCTCGTGATCCAGCCATTCCTGCGGTTTTTCCCACTGCGACGCCGAGGTGAATGCATTTGTGTAATACTCTTTTCCATCTCCTGTAAAATGCCTTGCCCACTGCCCAACCTTGACCTTATGAAAAGGAAAATTTATATGTTTTAACATTGATTTTATAATCTCATGAAATACACTTTCAACTTTACTTGTACAAACAATAGCGTTGATTCCAGCTCTTAGAAATTTTATTTTATGTACGTTTTTTCCTTACGACTTTATAGGGAGCAATTTGTTGAGCCCTTCGGGTACCGTCATACCAAGTCCCTCCTTCTCGTTGTTCTGACATTGTAGATTCGCTGACAAAGGTGAAAGGCGTGCGTTATAAATTATGAAATAGAGAGATATTTTATACTACTGATGGATGACTAAGGAGTTGACCTATGACCTACAGGCGAAAGTCAAATCATCTATTTCCGCCGTTCAGCTCATATGAACTGATTCCCGTGGTCAGAATGCAACAAATTGTTTTAGAGGTATATACTGTGTAAACAAAAACTTTATGCTGACCTTTGACCCACTTCCGGTTGCACCACTATGCTCAAACTCAAATGTTGTCGAGGTACTGAGGTAAGGAAGCAGTGTGGGAAGTTTCAATTAGCAACTCCAAAACCTTCTTGAGTTATCTTGTTAACGAGGCGAGCGAGCAAGCTTAATAAAATAATATCGAACACATACAGATGGTAGACGAGTTAATGCCTATCTACCAAAAACTGCAAAAATTAAAAAGTAAAAAAACGGCGCAGTTACAACTTAAGACTCAAGATATTTTTTTAACGACCAAGCTGCTCAATTTTCCTTTCTCTACTAGCCCCATTGCCTTGTTGATTTTCTTATTTTACTAGCCCCATTGCCTTGTTGATTTTCTTATTTTAAATCCAGTAGATTGCCGCCGATGGAACTTACCATTGTTCCCAACGTCACATGTCTATTTTTTTTCTTTCGTTCCAATCCCTTTTTTGGTTATCTCCTTATTTATTAAGTGCCGATCAATTTGGGCACTTACTAAGATCGTAGTGTCACTATGGCCATCCCAGCCACGAGCCAAATATCAAATAGGAAACGTGACCAGTGAGCCCAAAAATCGGTTGGAAATTAAAGTATTGCACGGTTCGAGTAAATTGGAGGCACGGCTATTCTTTGACCCCTCCCTCCACTACCAAGTACAAGCTTGTCGGCTGCTGGAATATCTTCTTTTATTTGATCCCCGGGCCAAGCCCCTCTTCTCACTGGTTTTCTAC
>JAANSN010001585.1:0-31936 GCA_036850665.1 Dicranocentrus wangi
ATGTATAGTTGAGAAACACTAATGCGCAGCATCTAATATCTTTTCTGATCAAAAGTCATTAGGCAAATCAATTAGATGCAACAAGGTTGAAGTGATTGCATTTCTTGTGCTTACTAATGACCATCAACTTGCATTTACAGATTATTCAGGAGTATGACGCTCGGGGTTTCCAGTTTGTCCTTGACGTTCTGAATGAACCGGCTGATTTCTTAGAAAAGCTCACTGGACTTAATCATTTAAAGGATGACTTTGATCTGGATGGCATTGTTGAGTTATCTGATAGTGAAGAAGATCGTTTGAGTACTGGAACTGATTAAACCATTGGACTTAAAATGCATTCGATGTTATTTTTAATTCGTATTCGGTAAACTTTGATTTTGAATAAAGTTTGTAATTTTCTAGTTTATGTTAGCTTGTTTTAAAACGCCACCTATATATACAAGCATATTACTATTGTATCAGTATCAGGCACGCGGTCTAATTGTTGAGGTACTAGTTCGTAGAATAAATGAGAATCATTTACGCAATGGCTTAAATTGTTCTTGCCACTAAATGTATACGTGTTTGCTCTTAGCTAAGCCTTATTTAATTACGCCCTTAATTAGGTTTTAATGAACGAGTCACATTTATATATGAGCCGTGAAGATAGTTGTAGTTGTCACTTGGCGTGTTGACGTTGTCACTCCGACAGTACGTTTTTAAAGATGCAAAATCGCGTCATCCTTGGTCTAGTCTTGGCTGTGGCGTTTTCGAACGCTGAAGGTAAAGCTTGTAATATTATTGTAGAGAATTCAGAACTTTAAAAAAGCATATACTCGATTTATTTCAACAATAATGGTTAGGATATATTTGAACTTTATACATCTACTTCTATTCTATTTACTTCTAAACTCACAGACGCAGCAACTAATGGCTCCTCTTCAACCGGAACCTCAACTCCTTCGGGCTCACCATCGCCTATAGCTAACCGTTTACCGTCCCTGCCCCTGCCGACTGCTTCCCTGTTAGCCCCTGTCCGACTGATTTGCTACTACAACAAAGAATCCAAAAATAGAACTGACAATCTAAAGTTCAATATTTCTGACGTTGACTCAACGCTCTGCTCTCATGTGGTGTACAACGGAGTAACTCTGGATCCTAATTCATTAACGATCCGTAATGATTCGTTAGGTACAGACTATGAGAGTTTAAAGGAACTAAGAAGTAAAGGTTTGAATGTTATGTTGTCACTGGGTGGAAACGCGGACCCCTTGATCAAGGAAAAGTTGTCAAAGATGGTAAATGACGGTTCAGCTAGAAATCATTTTGTGGATTCAACTGTTCATCTCTTGCGAAGCCTCAACTTAACAGGTCTGGACATCAACTGGGAGTATCCTAGCTGCCCGAATGGATATTGTAAAGGTGGAAGACCAGGTGACAAAGGAAACTTTGTAAATCTCCTCAAGGAGCTTTATACTGCATTTAAGTTTCACAAGCTGTCCTTAAGTGTAGCAGTTTCCCCATTAGATGAAATTGCTAACAAGGGTATATCAACATAATCAAAATCAATCTCCAACTAATATGAAGGGCTAAAGGAATGCATTAGAATAATGTCATAAAATGATGTCTCTCTTTGCAGCTTATGATGTCGCAGGCATAGCTCGCAACGTAGATTGGATTAATCTTATGACTTTTGACTATAAGAACGGATCTTATTCTAAAACCGCAATTCATAGCCCTCTTGGAGGTTCGCAGCCAAATACGCAATCAACAGTAGACTACTGGAAATCCAGAGGAGCGCCTCCGGGAAAGCTCGTTGTGGGAATTCCTACTTTTGGAAGAACCTATAGTTTAGCAAAAGAAGAACGAAATGGTACTGACGCTTTGGCAGAAATCGGAAGGGTTGGGAGCCTCGGAACAGGGATAGCAGCGTATTCAGAAGTTTGTACAGATCTGAACTATCAGCACGTTGAAGGCGTCGGATCGTATGGCTTTAAGGGTGATTTTTGGGTTTCGTTTGATGACCCAACGAGTATATCCAAAAAGGGTGAGTACATTAAGAAAAACGAATTGGGTGGAGGAATGATTTGGTCTTTGGATACAGACGACTTTAATGGTGTATGCACCCAAGGTAAATATCCGTTGGTCCATGCTTTAAGACAGAGTTTAGGCATTTAAATCAACCCCTATGGTCTATGTAATTTAAACGAACTATCCTACTACTGGAAAACACTTTCAATTAAACTTACTGGAACTTAGGATTTGACTTTCGTTTCACATATTATCAATTTATTCGAAGTGTATATTTAATCTGAGCATATGGCATTCATCGTTGCAAATTGTCTCATGAAATAAACATTATTTCTCTTTATAAAATACACTTTTAGTTTCGGCGTCCTGAACACTTTATTGTTTTGATTCAAGATTTGTTTATAAATATATGCAACTTGATTGATTAACTATTGATATTCACTTATTGCGCCTTTTTCGTCCGAGTATACGAGAAATCACTAAGATTAATTGTACGCGTCTTAACTTCGTCCTTACTACTTGACGCTATAACGATAGACGGAACCTGACTTTTCACCATATTGGGGTTTGCAAGTGATTTTGTGACACTGACACTATCAGCTTCTGAAACAGTCATTATTGGAGAGTTCGACTCAAATAGTGCGGCTAACACATCGCTTGATATACTTATTGGGCCACATATAATATTTTTATCGAATGGTGCCTGAACCACAATGGTTTTAGCTTGAGAAACGGGAGCACATGAACTAGCTGCATTTCCTAAGGTTGTCTGAATCTGAACACGCTCCGTTGTTACAGCGGGCTTTCCTATCGGTCTTCCTAGGGCTACTCTAGATGACATACTTGTTACTGCACCTTTTGGCTTTGGATGTACAGTTTTTCTATGTGTTAGCAACTCCCTTTGAATTGAAAATAATTCGTCGCAATATTCACACTTGTACGGTTTAGATACATAATGTGATTTGGTATGTGCCATTGCAGTCTCAAAGTTCGAGTACGTGTACCGATTTTCTTCACATACCGTGCACCTATATCCGGTTGGGATTTTCTCTAAAAAGGAATTCAAAGTTACATATTTAAAAAAAATATATATTCTTGAGTAGTAGCTGAATCTAATGCTGTATTTTAAATTGGTGCATATTCGTACCAACTGCTTCCTTGGCTTTTCGAAGTACGTAAATTTCAGCCTTTTCCCTCAACGTTAATCCGAATTCGAAGACATCCTTCTTATTGGAGTTTAAAGCTTCCCCTTGTTTTGGTTTAGGTTTGTCTTCACGAAATTCTCTAGACGATTGTTTGGATTTATTGCTGTTTGTGGAAAATGGAGACTTGCTTGAGACATCTTTAATTTGGATGTTCATTTCACTTTTTTTCTTTTTCGTGGATGATTTATTAGCACTAGCACTATGAGCTGGCTCTTTGTTAGGTATACATGATTTTCGTTTTACGGATCGTATTTGCATTTGAATGTGTGCCACCTGCACTAGCTTGATCAGGACTTAAAGATTTTGCGGTAACAATACACGGTTCCCGAACTGTAGTTATTGTTGGCAGACGAAATTGTGGTTGTGATTGAACATTAGAGTTCCTTTGACTGGTTGATAGATAACTTATTGCTACAAGGAAAAAAATAAATGCGAATTGGGATATTGTGAATAACGGCAAAATGAAAATGAATAATTAGTTATATTCTGCCAGCCTTCATTCATACTATTTATTGGGTTTGGTGCAGTGGGAGAAGCAAGTCTATAGTACAAATTCCCGTCGCCAACCGCTGCATCCTTTGCAATTCCTGAGTAGTCCCACTGAACCGGTACGTCTTCGTTATCAGTTGCCCTTACGACAACATACGAATGTCCATTCAGGCCCTCTAGCGTCGCTCCTTCTTCAAAATTACCTGCTACAGAAGTATAATAACACAATAGTCTTAAAAGTCTCTGGCAATTTGTATAATTACAGCCAATTTTTTTTTCACCCCGCCCCCAATGTTTCATACATACTTACACAAATACAACACTTCGTGTTCGTTTCCAGCAGGATTGACCGAAATAGCGTTTGGCGTAACTTCCATTGGCGTTATGACGCTTAATCCCTGTGACGTGCTTTGCTGAGAATGAGAAACATGATGGCTTATTGATGAAATCCCCGCATTTACCAAAGGTTGGCTCATACTATTGATTTCTAAAATTGGAAACTCCGCAGTTGTCTCATAAGGGTCCTCAAATGGCTCATAAAACTCGTGGTCTTCTAAATTCAGTTCCATCACCATCATGCCTAGATCTCCCCCGTCCCCATTTTCGATCCCCAGCTTAATTAATGCTTTCGTAACTGCCTCTTTGTTTTCCATTGCTTCAATCCGGACGCGGTGCGTTTCCTTTTCAATATCCACTCTCACATCATAACCTATATAATATTACAAATCACACAATTCATAACTCACACTCATTGTCAGTTATCAAAATCTCAACAAGACCAACAAACAAGACCAACAGAATTCTTTCCTTCTTACCAAACACGGCCATGATCCACTTCAAAATCATTTTCTTTTCCCGTGTCTCATCACCCAGTCTTCCCTTCCATGAGCGGATCTCACTCTGGAGCTTCAAAACACGACTGGCACATCCGCAACAGCTCATATTTTTATTATAGGTATATAATAATTATTGTAACACGGTTAAAAACAATTAACGTGAACAGTTTACAGATATTTCGCTCGGGTAAAATCTTTCTATTATGAACCGTTTTCAAGCACCCTGTCCTTTTGTACATATATCATGCACAATTTCATTTCTACGTGATATTATGATATGTTAGTTAACACACACGAAAAAAATCCTCGCACACATGCACATTTGCTTGCACACAAATAATACTATTTCTTTTAATGCACACACAAAAACTCTAACAAAAGAAAGACACATGTATTTACAACTTTAGCAGCACAAACAAGATTATAGTCCAAGATGCGTCAACAAAAAACAAGTGTGATGATATGAGGTAGTTGTGTTGTTGTAGTGGTCTGTTTTCTGTTTACGACTACCGCGAGGTAATATCATATCAATGGTTTATGCCACCGCATGTCTGATTCAGCCACCACCGCGGACGGAATACATAAAAAAATGGGTGCATGAATTTTTTAGTTTTTTAGTACATATAGTGCATTTTGAGAACATGGAAAATCCTTTGTTCGTTTTCTGGGACTCAAACAACAAAGTCAAAATATATTAAAACGCAACTTGCAAAAACTGCACCGGACTCCGGACTTCGGACTCAATGTTGGACCTTTTATGAGAAGCACATCTTTCTGTCCTTGGTTCATTTTTTTAAACATTTTGAGAACATGGAAAATCCTTTGTTCGTTTTCTGGGACTCAAACAACAAAGTCAAAATATATTAAAACGCAACTTGCAAAAACTGCACCGGACTCCGGACTTCGGACTGAATGTTGGACCTTTTATGAGAAGCACAATATCTTTCTGTCCTTGGTTCATTTTAATTTTATACAGGTACACACCGTACACCGATTCGTGTCCCGTTATATCTTCTATCTTCTTATATGCACATTGTTTTACTAGTTTTGCTTTACTAGTAATCCTTAGTAATGAAAACGGGTAATGAAAAGTTTTGTAGCAGCTTCTGCAAAATGAAAATTTTTGCAAATGCGTGTGATGAGACTTGCTTCGGTTTCTAAACCTGTTCTGATTATAATAATATTGGTCAAGTATATCTGTCAGTCCGCCATGTCATATTCTTATACGAAGGATTTCTTTGGCATTTGTATTCTTTTCTGATTTGATATGCTTGAAAACGGTTGGCTCATTTTGGCAGTGCCAATTTTCTGTTTAGTCTGATTCTTTCATTTTGCAATAAACAGTGTTACTACAGGCGTAAAAAAGGTTAACAATGAAATCACATATTTTAGGGATAGCGCTACTGGTGATAGCTAGTTATGTTCAATTTACGTTTTCCACAAGTGTAGCGGAGTACTTAACGCTTACACACGATGAAAAAGTTGCATTGGATAAGGTATGCGTTAATATATTAATTGACATATAGTTCCAGTTTAATTTACATACATGTAATTAAGGTCAACGCCTGTCCGGTTTCTTGCAAATGCCTTTAGTTTAAGGATATTATGCGTCCGCACTTGTATACAGGCTACATGAAGGAGGAAATTTATTTAATTCGCTGGTTAAGAGGTATAAGTATCTATTGTTGAATTCATGTATGATTTACGATATTGTATATTTCTAACCGCATAACCGTTTAATTCTTGTACGTAGCGAAAAACTTAAATATTCCGCAGGCAAAGCAGATGTTGATGGATGTGAGTTAGGTTTGCTATAAAAGTCATTTAAATGAATATAGTATGCAAAAATGATATATTTATACAACAATGATGTAGAATTTACGCTGGAGAAAAGCTCAAAATATCGATACGATTAGCAAGGAAGATTGGTCGGATTTTGCAGAGGACTATCCGTACGAAATTGATACCCAAGATAAAGAGGGAAGACCAGGTTAATTGGTTCTCTTACAGTTTATTTATATGTGTATAACGAACCACCAGTCATTTTCGTGTAGAAAGCGTTACTAAAATTGCCTTGTGTACGTTTTAAGTTGCTACTGCATATGTTGGTAGCTGGAACGTTAGACGGGCAGCGTTAGCAGGAAAAATGCCTAGACTGCAGAGATACATGGCTAAAATTTTGGAAGAATTAACTAATAATGTCATTCAAGGCCAATACATGGGAAAAAACGTTACCGAAATGAAAATGCTGATCAATATGGAGGGATTTAATATTTTGGAACACGGTTGTCCTATTTGTAAGCGCAAATTATTAAATTGCCAAATTCTCAGATTTAAGTGTGACACTATTTGGGCTTTATATTTTGTATTTGAATCAAAGGTCTTCCATTTCATACGTCATTTGTCAATACTTATCAAAACTACTACCCCGGCTATACTGACGCCGTAATTTTGATAAATAGTAAGTCATTGTTATTGGGTCTTTAATTTGGCTACCTGAACCAGATCTTTACCATCGAATCATTTATCATTTAACATCATATTTTCCATCTACACATTAGCTCCTCCAGGATTTAAAGTGGTCTTAGATGTAATCCAGCCAATTTTAACATCCAGNTATCATTTAACATCATATTTTCCATCTACACATTAGCTCCTCCAGGATTTAAAGTGGTCTTAGATGTAATCCAGCCAATTTTAACATCCAGGACGAAAATGAGTCTGAAAATATTCGGACCTGAGAAATCGAAGTGGATGAAGTATCTAGATGAGGAAATCAGCAGAAATGAAAGAACCGCAGAATTTGGAGGCACAAGATCCTAAGTTTATGGCTTAGATTTATATGATATTGGTGTAAGCATTCAACATCCAACGCATCAATTTGTACCTTTAAGTATTTTATTTTTGTTAAATAAATATTTTAAAGTTCTAATTAAAATAAAGCACAATTTCATTTTCATCACATAATGGACTACAAGTTCAGAGTTTCATTGATGGATCTCCCAATCACATTTTTAATTACAGCAACAAACAATCTAGGCAGTTGTGCAAAAATTTACTTTGCACATGACATTATTTCTATTTCTTACTTCGTCATAGTATGTGGCATGTGTTGATATAAGTTAAATAAATTAACGAGAACAAGAATTTTGAAATCACAAACTCAAGCATCTATTTGTAGGACTGTATGTCAAGAAGATGGCTTATCATCTTCAATGTTCGGTGGCACCACTGGTAATTGAAGAACTGGAGAAGACGAACATAGAGACGGAGACTGCGGAGAAAGTGGAACTGCGACTTCAAGTTTATTAAGGCGGACCGATACGTTACCATTTCTTCGCATGAACTTCGGAATCTCGCTTTGTTTCATCGGTCCAGTATATTCGTTCAAACTTGTAATGCGTCCTTTCATCGTTTCCCTAATTCGGTTTACGCATTCCGTTGTGAGTTGGAAGCAGTACTCAGTTTTTAAATAGAAGAGATCAAGTTCTTTGCTGACTCTTAAAAGGCTGACATCTGTAATCTAAAATGAAGTAATAGAAATTATTTATATTAGATAAAGTCAGTGCTAAAGAGATTGAAGTGTGTAGATATATAAATGGCCATTTGAGGTTTCATTAGGCGCAATGACGTACTCCATTGGAAAGAAGGTGAAGACGCCGCAGGCCCTTGCATAATAATACCCCATACAGAATTGAGTAGTCTGTTAATTTTGGTGATCCTAGTGAGAGACTCCGTAAATCTAGAAAATATGGACAAACAAATCTTCAATTAAATCTGGATTCATCGTAAGCTGAGTACAGAATGATCTACGTAAGATCAAAATCCAACCCGAGAGAATAAAATCCTTTCGAAATGCTGTGACTTTGTGCGACGCGATATTGAACTACTACTGCAGTACCTACCACCAAGGTATTTGAAACTGGTTGTTGTTAAAGGCTAAACGTAGAAGCTTAAACAGCACCCACACAATCCAGAGTGTGTAGTACTTTGTTCACAAGGAAAACATGCGATTAAGTCTAGTGATTTATTCAATGTCAAATGTTTACTTCTGTATAATATCTACTCTTGACAGGAAGACCTGAAATACTGCGGGGGTAAAAGCTTTTGTGATTGTGAGCCGTTAAGCAGTATGCTGTGAAAATTATTTTTATAATTACTAGGTATAGCTCAAGACTCATCTCTACGTTCAGCTGGCCTATACATTCAGTTCTAATACCTTAATTAAGGTTCTAGCCATCGCAAATACCTTAAAATGAGTCAATAGTAGTCAGCAAACACTGTACCGATTGTAAAAGAATAAATTCGCCATTATTGAACGCACACGACAGTCATAACATGCTTCTGGAAAAGTTATGTAAATCGATTCGCTTGTTTTTGATAAAATGAGCACAACAGGATGAACCGAATGTCATATCGTACTCATAATCATAACCAACCAGAGTGTAAAAGAAGAAAACACCTTGGCATAATAAAATTATGTAACGCACTCGTATAACGTGTATTAAACACGAGTAAGTGTTTACTAGTCTACACGTGCGCAGTAGAATGCAAATTTTTTATGATAATATGGTATTTACACAACCGTTCGTTAATTAGGCAAATAAAATGATGCACTAAAATCTCTCTCTCTCTCTCTCAATGCTTCTGGAAAAGTTATGTAAATCGATTCGCTTGTTTTTGATAAAATGAGCACAACAGGATGAACCGAATGTCATATCGTACTCACCATAACCAACCAGAGTGTAAAAGAAGAAAACACCTTGACATAATAAAATTATGTAACGCACTCGTATAACGTATATTCATCACGAGTAAGTGTTTACTAGTCTACACGTGCGCAGTAGAATGCAAAGTTTTTATGATAATATGGTATTTACACAACCGTTCGTTAATTAGGCAAATAAAAAGATGCACTCAAATCTCTCTCTCTCTATGCAACTCCTACAACGGTTTTGATGTCAAAGCTCATATTCAAGAGATACCTAACATATTGCAAATAAATAGAATATTACATTACAATGTCACGTCACACAGGCGCTTGTCATTTTCGACTTTGCAGTTTAAATTCACATTCTCGTTAAACTCCTACAACGGTTTTGATGTCAAAGCTCATATTCAAGAGATACCTAACATATTGCAAATAAATAGAATATTACAATGTCACGTCACACAGGCGCTTGTCATTTTCGACTTTGCAGTTTAAATTCACATTCTCGTTGATTTACCCACCCACGTATTTACATAGATTCCTGTTTATTCTTTTCAAAATCCGCTCTGAATATGATATCGTAAACCGCGATTTACATCCTATATAGGATAATGGATAATATCCACATTTCTATTTCGCTAATTTATTTAATTAATGTCACAACAGTGTACGCAGTAAACTATCACCCCTCTCAAAGAATCGGTAAAAACGTGTGTCTGGCACTCACAGTTGCAAGTATGTATGCCGTTTACTCTTGGGCGTTTATTTAGCTGTATACCACCAGCCTACCTGTAATTAGGTTTGCAAACGTGGAACTTACTTTTTAAACAGGATATTTCAGGCTGCTCTTTAAACGCCATATAATCCACAATGTCCAATGAGTTTTGACTAGAAGCAAACACAATTTTCTTAATTCCAGTCACTCCACTGTCGGTATAAAACCCATTCATCGTATCTAACTCTTCCAACTTTGGAAACTCGGCAAACACTTCAACCAACGACTCATCGCATAAATTTTCCAATTTCAACTTTTTCACTCGTGGAAATAACAACGCCAACAATCTTATCGTGTCTGCCGCCAATCCTTCCATTGAGAACTCTTCAAACACTTGAAAACTTTCAATTTCCAACGGTTTCCTACACTGTACAGCCTCCATGGCAAGAGCTTTCTGTAAATTGATCCGGATAAAGGAGAGTTCCTTTAAGTTGGGCAAGTGCTCCAGAAACTTGAAAGAACACTTGAAACCGTTCAAGGTCAAGTGGGTCAGCTTGGGCAGGTCTGGAGTGAGGAACTCTTCCGCAGCTGGGCAGCCCGGTTGAAACTTTAGCCTTAACACTTTCAATGTACTTTTCACACTAGTCAACATTTTTTGTAAGGTACAACTGGTAACATCAGACATAACTGTGAGATCCAACTGTCGCAATGGGTATCCCTTCAGAGCCAACTGGCTAAGACTGTGATTTCGTAGTCTCATATTACAATCTAAACACGCCAATTTCCCAAGTTTTAACCCTTTTGTTTCTACTATGGCTTCTGCAATGGCTATATCCGCTATATACGGCATGTGCACAAGATCATCAGCAGTGTCGTAATTCATCGCTTGACAAATATACTGAATGAAAGACATTGGAAGGGGGTTAGTAATCGTGGAGGTTTTCAAACTAGAAATCACTTCTACATTCGGTGAAGCACGAAGCACGTCCCGAAGAAATGGTGTGGTCATGTCGGCCATCAGCGAGAAAATGTTTAACCGAAGAATACGAATTTTGGGGAGAATCCATCCAGAGTCTTGAATTATAGCAAGTTGTTCAGGGATATCCCCTCCGTTGGGAAATAGTCTTCGATCCGAGTAAGCTCTCGTCTCCAGTCCAAGCTCTTCCAAGTTGGGCAATTTCTCAAACAACAAATCCTTGAGCTCACTCTCTTTCCATTTCACACGATTAAAACAAACATACTTGATCTTGGAACCGAACAGGTCGAAAAACTTTTGCACTGGGAGTGAGCCCAACTCCAGATCCCCTCTCAGCTCGAAATTTGTATGGAAACTTTGTGCAGATGTGTTGAGTTTTGTGTACGCAGTCACATTTTCTTCCCCGTGGAGGACTGTCTTTCCCTTGATTCTAAGCTGTTTGCACGCTTCTTCATTCCATTGAGTGCACACTTGACGGAAGGATTTGAGATCGATGACTGAGAGATACGAAGCAACTTCGTTGACAATCTGAAATTTTGCAAATATGCCATTTATTTATATACTTTCGCAACATAACCAAAGCGTAATACTATTTTCAGTGTTACTTACGCTAGGAATCAGAAGTGGATGTGGATTCCCCTCCAGCAAGAAATGAAACCCCTCCGGGACATTCCTAAAGCTTCTTCTAGGCCGAGATTTATTTTGTAAATTTGTCGGCAGCATTTTATTTTCGCACAAAACTTTCCAAATGTCCAATTCATTCGGGGAAACTAAAACATCCTCCAGATTCCTTCGATCCAAACCATTAGATTAGTCAACGGTGATCTTGGAGTGTTGTAAATTCTTAGCAATTCGACTGCTGCTAAAAACATGAGGCGTTAGCCTATTGACAAACTTTCCGATTTAAATTAAAAACGCGTGGTTAGTATAAATGCACTTTGTATGTAAAATGTAAAAGATCCACAATCCCGCAAATAGACAAAGGAGGTGAATGTGTAAGTTGTAGAGTAAGTAAATATCATTTCAACAGGCACTCAAAACACAACTCCACACCATCCAACAACAACTCCTCTACACACATCCAGCTCCATTGACATGCGATATGAAAATGGCATTAAAACAGTGTGAGCTCCACTGTACTCGCCGTGTGACTTCGGTCCTGTCTACGACGATACACTATATTCCATCCATCCATCCACATCACACTGGGAATGGCAATCCCTGCCTATCTATGGCTACGCCACATACCATATAAGTTTTTTTATGGGATTTGGATGAGAATCTGGTAAATTGATGATGATCGCAAACTAGACATAGACCTAGAAACCTTTGCCTTTACTCTGCTTGGTTTCACTTGGCTTACTTTATGCTTTAATCTGTGTGAGAATGGGAATGCTATATGTGATGCGACGTGTGGGTATGATATAATGTAATTCTATACGACTTCTGTGAAGCCACAACAAGGGATATTATTGCAGCTAACTAATGCAATGCAGTTGGTAATTGTAATAACATAATGTAACAATATCATCACCACGATCGTCGCGAGCTCTTGGATACACATAGGAGCACCAACAGTTGAGAGATTGCGTTCTATTTTCAGTTTCATTTTCGTATGCGATTATCTCACGCACATGAGAACTTAAAATTAGTAATTACGCAGGCGCTTCGTGACTGATAATAAAGCACAGCTTACGAACGAATTCTTTCTCACAGCTTACACTGGTTTCAAGTGTTTTTCAACTTGGACTTCAACGAAAATCCAAGCAATGCAATGTCCCCAGGTATTTGAGAAGTTACACTTGAAGCTAAGACGTATAATTGTTCAACCCAGAGGGCATAAAGTTTAACTCGTAAAACGTAATCAAGAAAATTGTTATGGTTTATGGTTTTGCAAATATTACACTTATGAAAAATGCTGGTCCATTTAAAGTCACTTCATATCTGGTTGAAAATGCATTTAGTGAATTCATCATGGAAGGATTGGCGGAGATTTTAACATTCGATTGCATTGCAACTGGTAGCATAAACAAGTCGTTTGTATCATCCCTAGTCGAAATCGCAATGCTGAGTTTTAAAATATTGCATATTGACAGCAAATCCTGAGGTACATTGCGGATGAAATGAAATTCTCAAAATGCTGTCGACTATTTAAAATATTACTCAGGTCAAACAAGTGATTTTCTATTTCTTCACATTCCAAAGTTTACATCAAATGTTCACATGATATTGATACGACAGTGAACTTTAGAATAGACTTTGTAACGAGAAAATTACGTTTAACATCTTAATCAGAGAAATGATTTCACAATTACAGGTTTTTCATATTTCCGCCTGATCCAAAATCAACTTTTCCCCAGCAGATATGCCAACCAAACAAGCACTTTATGAATAGGTATTATATAATTATTACTCTCTTAAGAAGATAATAAGCTTCAGATTATCTTGGTCTAATCCTGGGAATATTAGTTCTCTAACAATCCAGCCCATTACTTTTTTTAACCACATGCAATCAAACCTTTCATTAAATTCCAATTCTGCAGATTCTAGCTAGTAGTTGCTGGAACAAGAACAGCATTCTAATATTTCTAATCTCTTTCCATAATCTAACGAACAGGAACTAAATACTAAGCATCATATCGCAAAAACATCATCAGGAGAAAAGAGTCCTATTGCAAAACCATTATTGACTGGACAAGACACACAACTTGATTGCAGCAATGTCTGTAATAGCGCATTAAATAATAAGTGATATTTCCCAATGAAAATACTTTTCTGCATGCATGAAACGAAAAAACCTGCGTAATCCTTGTTTAAGAAAATTGATAGAACATAAGAAGCCAAGAAGAAGTGCTTGAGTCGAATACGGTGACTCAACATCCTTCTCGATTTAAAAAAAATTGTTCTCCCAAAGTTCCCAACAATATCCTGATTCCATAAATTACCATTTAAGCGTTTACAGATAGGTAAAAACAAGCTAAAAATTTACAGAGATAACAGCACGAATATATATATTATGCACAATTTTTTTTTTCAAAACCATATACTACTAAAAAACCAGTACACAGGTAAAATAGGTATTACACACATATGCGGTTGCGTTTACATTCGCGTACGTAGGTATTTCTGCATAATCCTCTGGGAATGAATTGAAATGAAAAAATGAAGCAATAATGAAAGATTGAAGAAGGGCACGAGAGCAACAGCAGGCTACTCAGCTAATGCGAAATTAAGCAATAGTTTTCAACTCTGTGAAGTTTATGAGAGGTGTACTGTATAGAGACAGAGACTGTGTGGTGGACTGGTGGGGCAGATGATGATGATGATGATGATGAATGTGTTCATGTATTTTAGTGCCTTTGCCTTGCCTGTGCGTCTACTTTGATGATCATCCACAGAAGCGACGGCGATGGACTCAAGTTTCTATTGACCTTTGTTGCATGACTGTGTTCTGTGTATTCTTATGCAAGCCGAGCAATGTACGATGATACTTGTGGGTGTGTGAGTGTGCATGTATAATATTGTGTACTTGGCTGTGTAGTAATACCACACAAAATCAAGTGGAGATTTCATAAACTTTTTTTTTCATTTCATTAAAACGTTGTTCCAAGTGACAGGATTAACTCAATCAAATACAAAGTATCAAGAACTAATGGCTCTCATCATGTCATCATCATTCTGAAGCAGGCTCACAATTAAACATTAATGCATACAGTACCAGAATTTCCAAATAGAGTGATTGATGGCTACTAAAAAAACTGCATGTGTGGATGCTAAAATGTACGCAGTGACTTTCGGGTCATTTATATATTTGAAAGATGAATACTACCTCTGTATCATCATCATGTGGACGTGTCAATTGAAATAGGAATGTAAATCCCTATCTTAATTCACCATTTATGCTTTCAGGTGAATTGTTGGCTAATAAAGTTTTTATCTCTTGCGCCTGCCCTTATTGCAGTAATATTGCACAAGCGGTTTTTAATATTTTTTGATATAGCCGATTGAGTAAACAGAGTTGGAGTTAAGATTTACGACGAGTGTATGAATTAGGTTTGCGCATAATGTTTACGAGTGTGTGTTGTATACGTCAATGAAATATCATCTCTTCATTTTTGCACCAACAGGATCAGACGATCATCACTCGCTCAGCCATCAGTCAACACAGGTCAATTAGACAATGATTGCAGAAAAAACTGCCCCATGCATGGGTTTTTCACAGGATGTATACAATCCTAGGAAGGAAGGAAATAAATGGGTGGGTAACCGCAAACAACTGGAGAGAATATGTATATCAGTTTTCAATTATTCATCATTTCCATATACTAGGTATAGATTCATGTCAAAGGAAAATTCAAGGGCAGACGAAAGTTAATTTGTTTTCTGCTTGTTTTCCCGTGCTGTTAGCCTTTGTTACAGCAAAAAATTTGTTTACTGGACAGTTGCATTTTTGAGTGATGAAACTGAGCGAAGCATGACTTAATAATAAAAGTAGATTAATCAAATGTTGAAGAATATGAAAGAGTTTGGCACGCTAGTGATGATGATGATGATGATGAACATCGTCGTCAGGCGGAGGGCACGAGATGATCATCACAAAAAGGAAAGAGATAGCTTACACTCACCAGCTAACTGTTACGTACAGTTTATTTGAAGAGGGTCTTTTGCCACAATTTATTAAGCAATCGGGCGAAAGAGTGACAGAAGAGAAATTATTGCGTTATATGTAATCATGAGCATTTAATGCGGACAGAGCGGTTCAATGGAGAGATTGGAATGAAAAGAGAGAGGGAGAGGAGGGCATCTGTACAAGCAAAGTGCAGAGAGTGTAGGCAGATTAGTCCAAAAAGGAGTCAGTGGGTGAGCACATACAAACACATAGTAAAGCCGTCATAACGTAATGGACTAATATATAACGCAATAATACTCTTATGTACTTTTACAACGGTGGTGTGTGTCGTGAGATGTGGACATCAATATCAGTCCATAAACCTATTACCTTTATTTCATCTTGTTGATGATGACAATCACCATCACCTTTCCAACCCAGAAAGTTTGACTTTAGAACCCGTGTGGACTTTAGAAAAGTCCTAAAATATTTATTCGTGTGACACGCGAACCATATGGAAATCGATGAAGGCGTATATTTGCGTATGCGATCTGCATGAATTATTGTCATTCATTGTCCAGGAGAGTAAAAAGCATAATGAATATTGGTATTGGCTGTAGTGTTGCGTGTTGCGTGGCATGAAAAAAAATGTTGACGTTTCTACACACGACGGAATCGGATGAGGGTTGAGCAATCCCATGATACACTTCAACCTCATATTGTCACCCTCGATCACCACCTCTCTGCTCTCCACGTGCACATGTGTGTATTTTAGTCTTTCTGACAAAAAAGAATCAAGCAGAACTGGTGATTAAGTTTTTGCTCCGAAAATTTCATTTTATTACAAATACCTAGCCTGCAACCTGCACGTATCTACAGAAAATGTGTAACTGAAGGTCAGCGGATGCATTTCACAAACAAAATATATGCGTGTTTAGTGCCCAAAATATCTCCATTAAATTGTGGATACTAGCAAATCGCAAGCCCTAAACTAAAAATACGATTACGCAATGACTAACCTGTCTATATATGTTTTGTATGCTGTAAGTCTCTACATGATTTAATAACGCTCAATTCGATGTATTCACCATCATGGCTTCCATTTTCTGTGGGCCGACTAAGTAACAAAAGCTGTTATATAAGTAAAATGCAGTTATTTTCTTTCTAAGGAAAAGACAGAGGATATATCTTTTTTGGTTCGGCGTGATTGGTATAGAGAAAGAGTCAGGTTAACAATTATGTATTAACGCAGCATCATGATCATTAGCATAGGACGATTTCAATGTTAAGATCTCCATTAACAAATTTCGTAACTCCACATCAAGAGAAGTACTGTTTTGTCTTCTATCCATAATATGATCTGATCTATTAAAGAATTTAGTGTTAAGCTGCCGTTAAGTTTTTACGAGAAATCAGCAGTGGTACAGACGCGCCACAATAACCGCGCAAGACAATACTATTTAACTGCTCAAAATACTATTTCTGCTGAGGTTATTACTTACGTACTTAGCACCAATTAATTTTTAATGTGTCGTGTGCCCACGCTATATAACGGTATGCAGCAAAATACAACAAATTTGCTCATCAGCGAACTTGACTTGCCAAAAACTTGATCTTGGCCACGGTGGTAGGCAAAGCAAAACAGAAAAGTGTGCGCAAAGACAGCAGACTACATCTTGCATTATACATAGTTTCATGGCTTGGCTGCTAGAATACTAACAACTAGAAAAAAATAAATACTTAAGCGCAACATTCAATGTCAACTCTCATCCTACTAATCACCATCCACCATATCTGCTGTTGTAACTATTTCATGCTTGAAAAATATGGTTAAAAAGATAAATTAAGTAATAGGCAGTTTAGTTTATATAAAAGTTGTACAATGTTGTAAAAATGACAGCACTTTGTAGCACGAGATGAACGGACGGCGGCGCGGCGGTGCTACTCTGCATTCCATATAGGTATATCACCAGAAAGAGCTAGGTGAAACAGGATGATGATGATCATGCAACGCGAGTTCCCAGCAATCCCTGTGCAATATGAAAAAGGGTGAAGCAATAGATTATATAGATGCTGCTGTAATCTAACGTGCAATGCATGTTGTGAGTAAGTGTACTCTGTGATACAACTTGTACGTGTAGACTGTTTTGCTCGTCAAGGTAAACCAAGGGCCCTGAGACTGCATTATTGTAATGCAACATTTGGGATTGCGATAGACGCCCAGTGCGACTACGACTTACAATCAATATACAGGTATTAGTGTACCATATACATACGGAGATGGGAAACCTATTTGCTGTTGAGTTTGTTACTCGCCCATGTCAACATTCTTGTCTCATACTGTATCTAAAGATGAAGGTCAGGACTTAAGTGTTATGCAAAAGTTATAGATGATTGGACCAAGATGATTGAGCTAGAGTGTGAAATGATAAATGACGATTTTTTATTATTGAAATATATCAACTTGTATTAAAATTAAGGAAAAATTGGCACAAAAAATGAGAGTGAAGTGAAGGTGCTTTTTAAGCCTTTGCCTTGGGGTATTTCTGGCATACTTTAGTAATTGCTTTTGTGTGCAACAATATCTGGTCACAGACGCAGATGAAAAGCAAGATTTCAATTAGGTGATAGGGACTGAACAATATACAGAATGGGACTTGCTCCTTGTTTTGAGGGAATCTGTCACATTTACATCATGTACCAAAATGGCGATAGTGTGTAGCTCAGGCTATGCATGTGACTTACAGTCTGGCGAGTACTCTGCCTGCATGCTTATATAATTCCGTTAGAAATAGAAACGCGTGTTGACACAAAATATGAAAGGTGCAATATACATACGTACGTCTGAAACGTAGTTGATTTTGTAGGTGCAAGTAGCAACGCTTTCTAAATGTCAAAATCATTCCCAGTTGCAACTCACTCGCCCAGCTATACATGTAATAAAGCAATTGCAACGTAATACCTATTGAATAAAAACAATATCCCGTCGTGCAATGCGTAAGCTATGTCAAGTCAATATCGCCATCAGTCATATAGACACGACTGCCTGAATTCACAGGGTTGTAATCCCCTGTACACAGTCTGACAACAATGGGCGTTCATTTAGGTTTCATTTACGCAACACACCACCATCACCATCGCCATCCATTCAACTTTGTGTACCATGCTAGGCCAGCAAGCAACTGCAGTAGTCAGACATCCAAGCACGTTGGCAATCCTTCAGTTCGAATAATAAGGTTCCCTTTGCGTTGCATCGTATCATATTGTTGATTTGCACATACCTACTCCCATGAGGGGAACACAATGCGTGTACACACAACACACACAGACATCATGTCTGTCATTTACAATTGTACATAAAAAGCCAATACGTAATCGGTAATTGACCACATTACACAGGCGTAGGCATACACGATATTGTTGAGTCAGTCCACACGGTGGCATTACATCTTTAGGTATGTTGAAAACGGCGAAAACCATTTAGGTAACCTGCCATTATTGTAATGCTCAGTTTTTATGATAATAGCAATGACAGGAGTAAAAGTCTATGGTGGGAGTCTGCTTTTGAAAAAATAATATAATAAATAGCAGGTTACAGGTTGTTACTCTGATATTTATGACGACTCAGGTTGCGTACAGATTCTCCCTTTATGCCGTACTTTCTGTCAAGTTAGTTTACATTTTTACACTAATTCCATGATTACATTTGTTAAAGTGCGATAAAAGGCTGGGTTTACACATGTGAACATGATTTGCCTACAATGTACATTCTCTCCCTGCCTTGATATGATTCATATATCATTAATGCATTTTTCAACATGTGCTCATTTTTAGCTTGAGGCATCAGCAAGGTTAGGCTAACCCCTAACCTAAGTAACTCGATCTTGAAATACATTCGAGCATTCGCATACCTCGTTTTTTAACTATCACTACCATTTCACAATAGTTTTTACGAGATTTAAAGGGGTTGTTGGGGATGTTTTAGTGTATACGCACGCATACGCGCCCATTTGATAATTATTATAAAACCTACCACAGATGCATAATATTTAGCTGCCATCTAAATTTTGATTTTGGCTTATTTTGATACACGTTTTTATTGTAATTTGTTGTGTTGTACCTTGACATGTTACGGATGACGATGAAACGATGATGATTCATCATTTTTAATTTAGCTAGTACACCTATCTGCAAAAATGGTTGTAAAATCTGCGAGTTTACTCTTTGTTACAATGAAATACGTAAGTTGTATGTATGCTGTATGCTCACCGTTTGTGTATATGTACTTACAGGGGAGAAAAAGTGCAGAAAGCAAAAGTGAGACCATCCTCGCCAACGCTGTATTGCTCAGCATTGCATTATTGCAGACATTGCAATATCGCTCATTGCATTACAATATTATGCCTAACCTTAGTGAACTAATGATGCAATACTAAAATAGAAAGAAATATATGACCTATCCACTTACTTTGCACTTTAACAAATAATCCTGTGTATCGCGATAATATACGCAACAATAAATGTGTGATAGTTTATTGTAATTGGTGAACACAAAACACAAACAGATTGTGAGTTCTCATACTTACCATAATCTTTGCTTGATTTGTAACAATATGTTTGTACTCTGATAAAAAAAGTTTAATAGTGGCTGAAGATGTGATAATAAATTAGATATAATTGGATGCAAGTTTTTCTCACTAAACCACACGCAATAATGCCAACTGAAGAAAAGGGAAGATGATGGATTTGTACCAAGTTCAAAAGGTGATTCGTCAGTCTCGTTATTAAAATAAAATGGTGTAGTTGTGTTGTATTGTATGTGTCTATACGATTTGTCTAATGCTGAATTTTAGCCTCACTTACAGTCGGTGGCAACATTGGGAATTCGTGAGAAGAGAACAATAAGAATGACAATATACATTCTGTCATCATTACACACTCTCTCTCTCTCTTTCACTAAGAAATTCGCTGACAATCAGACACTCTGTTTCAATTTGGTTTTGAATATGGTGTATGAATGTATAACACAGAAAATATTTTACGCAAGAGTATTAGTATTAGCTGCTTTGTGATTCAATTTATATATATCTGCAATTTGTTAATATTGCATCAGTCAGATGAAATGATTTGAAAAAAGAGACAGCTGCATCAGCAGCTGAAGCGATTTGGGTTGACTAACCGTTCAAGTGGGATTAATAGAATATTTATAACGGGGTATGAAGGGATTACCTTTTTTCTGCTTCGAGATCTTACATTGCAATGCCAGCCACTCTGTTTACTATGAAACCTAATTTTAGGCAACTAGTGCAAGCTACCCGGTAAGCCGTAGTTCAATTGGTAGCTGGTTCCAGTAACACGTATAATAGGTTTCGGACACAAATACTCAACTTGGCATTTGCGAATCAAAGATTATCCGAACGTACGTACGTCACTAATTATTTAATTCAGAAGCATGTGCGTAAATGGCTACTAGGAAATCGATCTACAAGGAAATTAGATCCAGGCTAAAACTTATTTTTTTAAAAATTCAAGTTTTGATAAGGGTAAATACCTAGGTATTCCTCGCATGAATCCGCATATGGAAAACCCCAATGATTTTCAAACTGATAATCTATGGAAAACTTTTACGACACGTAGCCGGTTAAGAAAAGAAAACCAATCCAAATACATTTTAATCAGCTCATTTGTATTATTATCCGACTCACTATTCATATTTTACACTAAGTTTAATCAATTCTACAATGTACTGGGTGGAGGGAGGGTGGATAATGCTGCTTGGCATCAGGCAGTGCATCACAGTTGCAGTGTGGCATTGAGACAAAAAGGCCGACTGAAAGTTATCCCTTACATTATTTGTGTCATATCAACTTTTGTATGTATGTACCTTTGAAATATAGCACGAGTTAGGACTTTAAAATAGCACACGAACGAACGCCAAGAGAACACCATTTCATATTCATATGCAATCGCGCAACAAAGTGTGCCTTCGAGAAGGCCAAAGCTATTGCACCATCTTAACATTTACCTAGTCCCCATTTTCAGAATGCCAATTTGCAAATGTGCGAGCAGTCGAGTCTGTCCTACAAACGGAGGTGGATGATTATGATAATCTTGATGAAGACTATCGAACTTTAAGACAATCTGCCTGCTGGCTGACCATCATCATATGTAATATTGTAACAAAATGCTTAAGCAATGTCAAGCTGGTTAGGCGAATTTTTGCCAACATAACATACATATGCAGTGGAGATTTGACGAATTTGGCGTGCTGCTGACAAAATAGAAAAATATATAGCAAGTGTTACACTTCTAAATGTGCGTGTACAATGCGTACTCTACACTAAACTACGATACATATGTATATTATTCAATACGCGTGAAAGGTACGAGCGAGAACCTCCCCGTGAACGCAACGCTTGACACCAATACAATCTCTAGGTCAAACTCCCCATTTCAAATCAGGTTGACAGTTTGTTGCAATCCCTAATAATTGATATTCTTTCACTTATTGACAAAGATCCATTCTGCTGGTGATTACATAAACCATTTAAAACTTTAAAACAACTTTTCCAAAATAGAAATGGGTGCTGCTGGTGCCATGTATATGTCAACATTGTGTGGGGAAACACAGGCATTATGTGGTTTTCTTTTGTTTGCTGCGATTT
Organism: Dicranocentrus wangi; assembly: GCA_036850665.1. Lineage (NCBI taxonomy): Eukaryota > Metazoa > Arthropoda > Collembola > Entomobryomorpha > Entomobryidae > Dicranocentrus > Dicranocentrus wangi. The sequence continues at coordinate 22,217 of JAANSN010001585.1, forward strand.
GGCATTAGAAACGAGTTTGATCATTTTAAATTTTGTTCTGAATTATAGTGTGTCTATTCGCATTGAGCAAATGGAATTTTCGATTTTCCTGGAATACACGCTAAAAGTATCATCTAATTGGAAGGATACTTGTTTTAGGTTCATGTTATTGCAGTTGTTATAAATCAGGCTATTATTGGCCATAAAAGTCATTAAACAATCAAGATGGTGGAGGTGGAGATTATACCCTGTCCTGTCTGAGAAGAGGAGATATGGTTTTGGTATAGGATGACGATATAGGTTTATATTGCCAATTGCCATTATAGCGTGACCCATATCAATTATATATCTTGGGAAATTTTTGCCGGAAATAACATCCTGCATGGTACTGGATTGCACAGAACTTTCTTTTTAACTGCCCAACTTTCATCTTAATCCGGTCACTGGAATATTACGTGGCTACAAATTGTCGAACTGATCACGCCACACCACTTTTCCAGCTGGAAGCCCAGCTTTTGTAGCAAGTTTCAGGAAACTTTTTAATTTCAACCTTCGACTTTGCGTAGAATCTGCTGTTGTACTCCCTGTTATTTATGAGCTAAAGTTATTCACCGAAACTTTCCTCATCGAACACAATTAATCAGCTTATGCAAACCAAACCTTCAATATTCAATATTCCTGTGGAGTTATCGTGTTTCTAGAATGCATAAACCAGTACCCTTTAAAATGTTGTACAGGTACAAAGTAGCACTTTTTGCGGGGACCGTAGCAGCCATTACATTTCTCGTTGCTTACGTCACTGGTCCCAAAGCGGTGAAAGGTAAAGTCTTTAAAACAGTAAGTTAAAAATGTGACATTTAATTTCGTTCATTTTTTTTAAATCGTAGGTCCAAACATACGAGTCCTCTGTATTTCATTTTCGGATGAAGAGGTTATCAAACGATCCACCCAAAATACGCCATTCAATCCAGATGGCTCAATTCAAGTTCTGCAAATTTCTGACGACAAAACAATCACGATTGACAGAGAGGAATGGGACATTAAATCCGGCCATGAAAATTTTTACCAGACTAACATAGTGCTAGAATGCACAGCGTCATTTCCAATTACTTGGAAATATGCTGGATATGGTGTAAGCTGAAAATCGGGTTGCAATCGAGATTTGATTTCGACATAATTGTGCAATTTTTTTTATTTTGACAGGACCCAGTCGTCACTGAGAAAAATGTACGAATTCACGGGAATTTCAATGATTCCAGCACATTCAGCTACCTTTCTGTACTAAACGTAATGCCCCTGACGGAAAAATCTACTGGTTTGTATACATGCTCAGGAGCCTCAAACGATACAACATCTGCGTTTGACAGTGTACACATATTTGTTCCAGGTGTTACTAGTTTTTGAAATTTGGTTATGCAGTTGAACACATGCCGTTTGGTAAGCTTACACAACGTAAAAGTGGACATTATTCTTTAGATTTCGCAGGGGAGTTTACCTTTCTAATAGACTATGACACAACGATTGACACATCCGGCGGGGATGAAATTTTTGTTCCATGCCCAGTATCCAATGCGTCAGCCAATGTATCGCTTTATTTCGTAAGTTAAGGTTATATATAGTTACTAGTTACACTCAAAAGTTGCCTATTCTTAATATGCCGAATTTAGCGTTTCAAAATTTATTAATTCTAGAAAAACCAAGAGATTGTATCTGAAGACCATGAAAGCTTGCTGTCATACGATCCCAAAACTGGGTTTTTCTTGAAGCCAAAATTTGTAGAAGAGCAGGCAGATCCTTGGGGAGATTATTTTTGCATGAATATGGAAACAAAAGAGAAATCTGGCGTAATTACAGTTCAACCTGTGAAAGGTATCGATCCATTGTACAGCAAGGCATCGAATTACATATAACAAAATATTACACTTATACCACAATGGATAAAATCCATACCCCGTATTATGCCATTAAAATCCTACGAATTTTTTCAGGGTTAATCGTCAATGCAGTTCCAGAAAGCGACACAGTTTTCTTCTCAAAAGCAGATAATGATCCAAACGAGAAATTCAAATTTATCTGTCAAGCAAAGGAAGAAATAACTCTAAAATTTCTCCGAGTTGTTTCAAACCCGATGGTTCATTACGTTTACAACTCTTCAGCCACATTCCCATTCTCGGCGTACACCGAGATTAACACCAAAATTTTGAAAAACTTGTCTCGAATTTACTGCCGTTCCGAGAGGACCAACCAGGATTTGCACTCGTGGAAAGTTTTGTTTTCGTCCTTATGTAAGAAATCGATGCATATTATGTAGGTTAAAAATTAAAATTTATAAATGGTAATATTTGTTATTCATCTATGGACGGACAGCTATTCGATCCGAACTTTTGGATTTTCATTACGACTCCACCCGTGAAGACTTTTCATGCTGCAGCCCTTCCAATAAGAAGGCAAAATTGGCTTTTCTAAACTGCGACTCAGTTTCCGAGTGTGTTATTAAAAGCCATTGTTTACGACCTGGAAGAAGATGCAACCCAGACAAAATTCTTTGGCTACCAGAACGGCCAGGTTGTGTTCGGCACAAGCTGGGTACAAATGAGAAAAGTGGGAACGACAACAGTATTAGTGCTTTTAGTGGGTTGCTGCAGTGCTCCATTGAGGGGAAAAGCGTGGAAAAAGTTTTCTTTGCAAGTCGACGTCTTTCTGGGAATGGAACGCAACAAACCTTTGTCTCGGGTAATAAGTTGCAATCTTGCAACTTCCCAAGAATGTCAATATTATGCTTTAAGATATCAAAAATTAGAATTGCGATACATATCTACAGACAATATTGGCACAACACCTGGTGGAGGATGGTCATTTGCAAGTACGGATTCTCCCAACGTACTTGAAATTATGGAAATTCGGAAGAGTTCGAATGTTCAATCAAGAACCCTGTACAGATGTCGTGGAGTTAAATTTTTTCTTGCTGGGGGATTTATTTGGCAAACTATTCATGCTAATAATCAGATTAAGTATCATGTCGGCAGAGGTAAGGTATACAAAGTACGTACTCTTATTCACAGAAGATATTTATAGAGTGTAAGCATTACTTATCAGCAATAATCTGCTAATATCATGCAGAACGAGTCAAGGGTGCTTGGATAATGAGCCAATTGTCTATAAATGCTGCTTTTGGATCGAGTAAAATCAGGCGGATTTACTGCTTAGCTCCGATATGGAATTCATATGGGAAATGGGCACATGTCAAATTGGAGCTGTATTGACCTAAATTTCTCCGAGCTCGAGCTTCGCAATTTTGGCTAATATTCCTCAGCATAGAGTATGATATTGTATTTGTGGAACTAAAATATGGTACAAATTTCACTACATCGTTTCAGTGCTTTTAATTCCGGGGGTAGTTGTTTTTGTGGTGGTTCTTCAGGGACGGCTGTTAATAACTCTGGAATGAATCACAAACTTTACAATTCCAGTTTTGCTCTTTAATATTAAACCAGTAAGTGAAATGATACCTTTGTGTTCATCCAAACTTTGATCAACATGTTTTTGGCTTTTCGCGTCAAAGAGGGTTTTCATCATGGACACTGAAATGGACTCTTCTCCTAGATTCTCGGATTGGTCAACAAGTCGCTTGAATGCGTTCTGAGTTAAAAGTTCCAAGAAAAACAAAACTTAATAATAATGTGATGTAATAAATTGTGCAATACATAATAGCGTTCATCTTACCAGTTTACGATCATTCCTTTCTTCTGCTTTTTCCTTTACTTTAAGCTGAGCTAAAGTTCTTTCCATTTCAACAGGATTTGAATAGCGGCTACTGCCATGTGGTCCTTGAACTGGTAAATTTCCCATGGTTAGGTTGAGCAATTTATGAGCTCTTTGTTTTCCATAAAACCTCAACACTAGGTATTGGGTTAGCAGTATATTAATAATCTACAAAACGGAAATGGAATAAATTTAAATATACCTACGCTGCCAGCACATTGGGTATACGCCAAATCCTGATTGACTTACATTTTCAGTAACTGACGCAATTCTAAATCTCTTTTCGTGTTTATGGGATAATCCTATAAAATTCTGTGATCTGGAGTCAAGTTTTGCATTGACTAAATCATCTTCTTCGAGGAATTTGTATTTGCAATAGATATCTTTAAATTGCAGTCCTATCTTTTCGGGAGATTGTATGCTGAGCATTACCGTCAAATTTTCATCCAGCAACTCGTTAGGACTCTCAATGAATACCTCTGCATCGTTAATTTTCTCTCCAATTTCATCGTAAATATGAAGAGACACATTAACAGTTCCTATTACTTGAAAGCTAACATAATCTAAAATGGGTACGGTTGAGTTTTCAATATTAATCAAGTATGCCAACGGCTTAATACAAATCACACTGTATCCAATTGGCACTTCAAATTCTGATTTTTCCTTGAAAGCTTCTAATTCCTATAGAGGAAACAAATGTGAACTTGTCAACATTGAAATACCTAGCTAGATGTAAAACCAGCTAAAATGGAAACGTGCAAACTTAAAAACCTTCAGTGGCATATCCCCGTCCTCCAAGAATTGCATGTACGCCTCCTTCAACATTTCCAGCTTCCTGTAAAATTTATCAGAAGACAAATAGTTAAAGGTCCCATCAACCGTGTTCTGAAGTTTGACTACAACTTCTGATTGGGTTGATTCATCCATCGTGTCGGAATTGCTAGTTTTGCTGGTATCACCATCTCCACTAGTATCCCTCATAAGGGTTTCCACGGGTGGAATTAATAGCGGTTGGAATGTAAAATTCTGACTTAAATCCTCCGATATGCTATTCGCCTCTTCTACTGCTGGAATCAATATGGCAAGTCCTTTATGCATCAGGTCTGAAAATAGTCGGTAAGGCACATCTCAATCTCCAATACAATTTTAACACGCCACCTAAACCCTGTATTCGCACCATTTTGTAACATTTTGTAAAGCTCAGATTTGGCTGCCATTTCCTCCATTACATATTCATAATGCAATTTGTACGAAAATGCATATTTTTCCAGCCACGTTTCCTTCGGGTTTTGAAAAATCCATACTTGACTTCCTCCCAAAACTATTCTATCATTGTTGGAAAGAATGTAGTCAAACTGAATCAGAGTTTCATTCACAATAATTCTGCAGTCTGGTCCGGCTGGCTTGATTGATATTTTCCCATCCTTGGAATTATATGTAAATACACCGTGGTGTTCCCGTATTCTGCCAATAATATGCAAATTACAATGATACTAAATTCTTTGGCTACGTACAGAATTTATGTAATATTTTTGATTGAAACTCTGTTAATGTTTATCAAAAATGTCCTCGAAAACCTTCATCCAAAACAAACTTCACGAATTTAAAAAAAATCTAAAAGTTTAATTGGAACATTACCCCGGCCCACAAAATGTAATGGAATGGTTATTTTCCTTCCCTTTGCTGTGATTTAGTTGTCCAAAGTCAATTGTTCCAAGCGGAATGATATGGATAATTCTCCCTGATATTTGCGCATCTTTGTTTAAACTATATAAATGACACTTGGTTTTCCTGTCACTTTCTAACCTTTTCCCCAAGTCCTGCGTGTAAATTTAATTTAGTCTAAAGATGCAGTAAAATCATTATTTGTGGACTTTGACTCTTTCAACTCACATTCTTATCGTTTTTAAATTGCTTCAGCCGATCCTCTACCGTCTGTTGCAGGCTTTTTATTTCTTTATCGTTTTCCCTAATCTGAGATTTCATATCGTCAGCGATTTTTCTTTTAATCGCATCCCTTTCCGCTGAGTTTAATATCAACTGGCTAAGTCGCTTCGAGATGTCATTAGACTCGAACTCGCCCAAAGAAATTAATTTTCGAAGTTTGTCGTTTTCTCCCTTTATTTCTCGGATAAGCTTTGATGTCACCTCTTCATTAACTACGGGCCGTATACTTAGCATGCGTACCTTTTCAGCTAAGAAAAATGAACAAAAGTAATTAATTGTACGTTTATTCATGAGACAGAAACAGGATTTCTACGAGACCATCATAAATACGGATTATACCAAACTTTAGAGCAAACAAGGAACTCCTAAAGCAAGCATCTGACGGGCTGAGAGTCACAATCTGCAATGGTTTAAAGCTAAAATAGTTAATGTACTTAACTCCTAACAAAATCGCTGTCATATTCGTATCAACGTACCATATAACTTTTTGTATTCCCAAGTAGAGCATTTCTCAACAGTTTGGTGACACTGTGATTATAAAAGGGAATATTTTTCTCATTCTCCTTCCCAATGGAAACTTCAAGGAGCCTGTCCACACACCTACTGAGATTATCGATCCCATTATTTCTTAGATTAGGATTGGAAGAGTTGCTCGTGCCGATGATTTCATCATCATTGTCATAATTGTTTGTAGCAAACTCGCTAAGTCCACAACATGCATACCTGGTTCAAATCTCTGTGTATTTGAATTGTGACAATGAAGAGTAGTAAAAATGTCCTACCATGAAGGTAAATCAATAAACTCCAGGGTTGCCATTCGGGTTACCTCATCCCCACGATGATTCCTCATTTTTTGTACAAGACTTAAATACACGACTGTCAAGCTGTTTGCAGTAGTTGCACTAATATTTGTGAGGAAAATAGCACGATTTATCAGACCATCCTCGAGTCGTTGTTGAATGTCTTCATGGTTAACTACTAGGACGCTCCGCAAACCTTCAACTATAATAAGTAGAAATACTATTCGATTCGTGTAGGTGCATTTACTGCATACATATTCCATGAGATTAAGATTAACATGTAGATGCAGTAAAAGTTATGAATTTTTAAAAATTATAATTTGTAAATGAAAGATGGAAAATAGTTTAAATCAATTGATGATTCAATTTATCTTACTGTAATATCCCCGTTTGGAATGCTCTCTAATCCTCACAGAACCTTTGAACTTTGTGGAGTTGGTCGGCGAAGGAGGTGGAAGCAAATCTCTCACCCTATCGTTATAAATTTCAGCCATGCTGAATCGGACTTCGATGGAGCCCACTTGCTGAGAAGACACTTTATCCTTCTCACGAATTCCCTTAAAAATTTCTGATATCGCTAAAGGTACGACTCCTAGAGTTCAACAATAATTAGAAAAAGGTGGAAAATAATTGATATATGTATGTCAAATCAAACTTGTATTATTGTATAAGGATATCACGACACGATAATACTTTTAATTAATAGAACCTTTGTTTGCACCAAGCCCAAACAAGGTCCACGATTTCCCCGAAGCACTTTCACCAAACGTGAAAATGGTTGAGTTGTAACCGTTCCACAGATTTTGAACCATTTCCTTTCCAACTTCTTCGTACACTTGCCTCTGATCATGAGTACAAAAAAATGTGACTTCATTGATGAAACACTTTTGGTTATGAGACCACGCTACTTTACAGGATGACTCAATAATACCTGGTCGCAAAACATCTCATCGCATGCTTTGTTGTCTTGTATGAAGTAGCCATCCGCCTGCTCCGAATATCCATCGAATGACCACAGAATACTGTCAAAGGTAAAAGTGCGGTAGTCTAAACCATGGCTAATGGATACAGAGGATGACAACTCGTCCATGCGAATAATTCTTTTAGCTTTCCCATCTGCTTCCTCTTTGCTATTACAAAAAAGTACAAAAAATGGGTATCGATCGGGTTCCACTAAATTTGACAAAATAATTAAAATAATTAAGTACCTAACTAGGGTACTTAATTTAAATGTTATTAGGTCTTACATGTGTTGCAGAAATGGACGTAGTCGCACAGCTACTTTGATATTTTCTTCACCTGCCATTGTTCTAAAAAATTATATGCCCCACAACCGTAAAAAGGTTTTTAAAAAAAATAAAATCCATATATAAATAGTGATTTTCCTGGACAGGGTACGAAAAGTGTAAACTCCCTAGAAATCTTTTGGTTTTACTAGCAGATTATGACAAAAAAATTAAAGCCCATAAATCTGGATTTGCAGAAGAGCAACAAGACAAATACAAGAATGAAGTAGGCAGTGGAGAAATCTCAAATAAGATGAGAAATCAAGAAACACGAACACGGCGATGTTCATAAAGTAGGTCAGGCAGGAGGAGAAGAAGGTCTCCTTCCAGAAAATGAAAATTTGCATGACATCCACCAATCATTTTCATATTAAATCTGCCGTTTCGCCAGAAAAAAGAAGGATTTCATACACAATGAAAATTTCCATCATTTATTTTCTGTCGGTAGCTTCTACATAGGGTCCGCAGGAGGGATGGAATGGAGGTAATGCGTTCCGAAGTGATGAAAACAGTGTTTTAGACATCATAGGGGTTCCACGAACCATCCATCCCCACATGGTATTATGAATATAGTTGATATGAATAATTTCCCAGTTTACACACTCGTTGTAAGTGAAAAAAAGTGAGACGGTGGTGTTTTGCATCAGGGAAAAGTGTGTCGCTCCCGTTGTCACCATCGTTCGCGTATAACATATTATCATTATATTATCATCAGCAAATAAACACCAAACTGTATTATCCCATCTATCCCGGAATCGGAACGAACGACGCTTCTCTATTCATAAAATTCATTTTGGTACAACATAATATATAAACTCCAAAGGAGAAAATCATATTAAAATTGTATATACGTTCTCCGTCCGTGCCATCCTCGTGTATTATAAAAGTAATAAACAATAAACACGTGGGAAATGTATTTTCGTACTTTAACAACCCAAACAAGTAACGGAGTCATCAGAATTGTATCAAATCCATTTCCTGCTATCGTGCAAAAACGTCTAAACACTCTTATTTTCTTTCTTTACGATGAGCGAGAAACGAAGACAGGACGATATGCCTCTAGCTTCGCACTGTCTTTTCCGTGTATCATATTTATGAGAAGGCTTGTCATCAACGGAATAAGATCAGGAGAAAACCCGGAAACACTACAACCACTACTACTTCCTAACAAGACGAAACGTGGTGACAGGACATGCCTCCTTAACATATTTCATGCTAACAAGCTAACATTGCAGTATTTCTTGTTTATACAGTCCCATTTTGCCGGTGGGGTATGTATATAATATGGTGTCTTAAAGTGTTTTCTCGTTTTTTTCTCATTTTCTTTTCCCTTATGTATCAGCTTTTGTATCTGTATTATAAATAAATTGCTCCGTCCTCTGTCGCTTTTCTCTACTTTCTTTATGGAAATGAGACATTGATCAAACAAAGCAGTTTAGGTGTGGCCTAGAAATGAAATATGAAATCTGGGTAACTTTCATTAAATATCATATCCAAAAATCTGCGACGCATTTTGCACTTATTCGTGTTTTTTCGATGCGTAAAAATACTAAGATTTACTGTAAAAAATTAAAGTTTGCAGTTTAAGAGCTTGAAAAGCGGGCTCCTCTCAAAATGTTTACATACGACAATAACCGTTTAACAGACTGGCAACAGTTTGCTTTCCAGGAGCATTCCCAAAATTCCAACATCTGTGAAATGCCATGTTGGAGATACTTTCGGGATTTAAATTTTTAGATTTTATTCAACAGTTGAAAAGGAGCTTAACTGGCTTAAAATGTTTTCACTACTTCTACAAACCAAATGCCGATTGTTTTCGACAATTTAAGTTCTTAACAGCCTCCACTGACGTGTGACATTTGGTATGAATGAAGTGTAGTAATAATATATGTGCGAATGCTATAAAAATGAGAAACAGTTTAACTGGACATCATGGTGGCAATGGC
>JAANSN010001586.1:0-17129 GCA_036850665.1 Dicranocentrus wangi
GATAGAGGATAGAACTCGAGTCGAGTATATTTATAGCGAGATAGAGAGAGAGCTGGTATTATTATTAATGAGTATAATTAAGACGGCCGTAGCCAGCTTGCCAAGACAGAGTCATAATTGATACGCGGTTGGTGGTAACACAAATGTACTGCAAATGGGAGAATTAATTGAGGCAGCGAGCGGCAGCCGCACATCCACGATATTTCCTTTAAAAAAATATTTATAGGATATATCCGCAATATTACGCATACACGGCCCGTCGACGAAAAATAATTGTACCATTAACATCATCCTTTCTCTCTCTCTCTCTCTCTCTCTCTCTGAACTCATCTCCTCCTCCTTCTCATCTTACTTACCAGTTCCCCACTCTCCTTCGAATATTGAAGAATATCATCGCCAAATATTTCCCAGAGCCAGCCGCAATGCTCGGCGGAGTAGGAGGCGAGCCCGTTGCGATGAAAAACGAGAACCTGTTTGGCATTTGTGTTGTGCAATGCTTGCAACTCTGGAGGAGTCGTCGCGAAACCCGAGAAAGAGTAAACAAAGAGCCACCCACACATTATCCAACTTGTGACATGGGATGATACGTGTGCATGAGGTAAATATATATATGTTTATTGAATTTAGGGGGCGCATCCCATGTTCTCTCTCTGGGAGACAGACAGAGTGAGTGAGTGAGTGAGCTGTTATTTCGAAATATAATGACACAACAACAAACCTGCTTTCGAGCTCGGATCAATAACGACAAGTGAGCCAGTGTCGGCCCCGCTCCCAGCCCCGTTCTCCGCTTGACAAGTGTACGAGCCCATGTTTTGGAAATAAATCTGCCGGATTATGAGCCGACTTGTGTGGCCCGTCCGAGATGATGAGTTTTCAAAAATGTATTTATTGCTATTATCCGAACTTGGCAGGTCTCGTAATGGGATCCCGTTGAATAACCAAATCCAGTTGACCGTCGTGGTTCCCATTCCCCCTGTTGGAGCTCCAAACCCAGGCGGGTGGTGGTGATTCTGGCCTTCTTCCTCCTTCGTCTTCTCCTCCTCCACTGAGTAATCCAGGATGGGAAGGACTATTCGGCAGATGAGCAGCAAATCCTCTCCGGCTCGTTTCCAACTCGCTTTTGGGCTGAGGACAACAGCTGGCACGGCTAAAATGTGTTTTGGTTATTGAAAAAGTAAGTCAAACTTTAGGGCGGTGCGCTGCGGTGCGGTGGTGCGATGAACAGAGAGGAGAAAGTGATACAGAGAAAGAAAACTCATTTCATCTCTCTCTCTCTCTTCTGAACTTCAAACAAATACAAACAAAATCTCCAAAAAGCCAAAAAAAACTATTCTGACCTCCAGCAACTTGTCTAATATAGTTAAAAAGTGAGCCACTACTGCGTATGCTACTGGCCTCGAGTAAATATACTCGCGGACTTGAGGCAACCATAACATTCCATTACGGATCAAAATCCATTTTTCTCCTCAGACCCCTTCCCCGTACCCCCCCCCCTCCCTTGCCCTTTTTTCACTTACTTTCCACATCCAGAATATGAGTTTGCACAACTTCTGGATTCCGCGGAGACTGGCAGGAGTAATGTCCGGCGTAGGTCAGCCCGACATTTGTCAATGAAAGCGTTCCGTCAATATAACTTTTCATTCCGGGGATGGCCATCTGAGACAAGTCAGAGCCATAGCGGCTCCACTGGATGTACGGCGGAGGACTCCCTGTAATGTCGCATCGGAGCACTAGCCCATCACCCTCCACAACGCGGCTATACTTTGTTTCCAGCGCTTTGTCCAACGAGATCATGGTGATATCTGGAGAGAAAGGGGGAAAGAAAAAAAATATATATTATATGAAAACTCAGAGTGGAGTGAGTAGTGAGCCTTCCAGCAGCACCAGTGTGATAAATTGAGGGCGTACGTGGCCTGGTTTCAATTCACTTTTTTTTTACAAAAAAAATACATTGGATTACCATAAAAATGGCTAAAGCTTGAAAAGAATTCGTTGACATGAAGCTGGCCATCATGGTCCGTGTCATCAAAAAGAAGGAAATCCCTAAACTGGCAGCCTGTCTCGGGACTCGCGAGCTCCAACCGATTTTCAAGCTCAGCCTGCAAAATCCCCAAGAAAAGTGGTATATATACTTGAGGCTTTAGAGATAAAAGCGCGGAGCGGAGGAGGAGGTATATCCTCATCCTCCATATATGACTTTTCTTTTTATTCCTTAATGTATAGACAATGTAGTGCAATGCGAATAAGTAGAAGAAGAAGAAGCCGTCTTTTTTCTGTTCTCTCCTCGTTCTGTCCTCATTTAGCTCTAAAAGCCTTTTCCCTCGAAACGGAATATGCCAACCGACCGGAGAAGGAAGAAGAAAGCTTTTGTGTATAAAAAAAAGAAAGAAGAAAAGTCTGAGACTGAAAAACGAGAGAATCATTGCACCTCTTTACAATAGGCTCATGCTCTATATTTTACGTGATAACATTACTCGGTTCAAACGTAATAACCATAACTGTCACTATTAACAGTCCATTCGGTGGGCATCCTCCGAAGCCTTTTTGCATAGCAGCAGCAGCACGAGAGAAAAAAAATGTGTGGGGAGCAGAGGCGAATGCGGTGCGGTGTGTGTGTGTGTGTGTGCTCCTGTTGTGGGCTCCACATAACAACTGTGGAAAAAGTGAAGACAGCTGATGAAACCGTGTAGGTAGGTAAGTACGCAGGAAGAAGATGGTATGCATGCATATTGACATAGCAGATTTGGAACATTTGGTCGGAGGACTACTCCAGAACGACTACATAATGTAGTAGTAACGAAGAGGAGGAAGAAAAAGTAGAAAAAAAGTCTGCGAGTGTGTGTCCGCGTCCGCGTTCGCACAGAACGCTATAAGGTTTTTTTTATTATTTGAGCCCATTTTCCTTTTCTCTTTGGGAAATGAGGCGGGGGAGAACAAATAGGGGGAATGGGAACTAGACTCGTCGAAAATTGTACGTGTGCAAAAAGGACTTTAGCTCTCTACAAGCGTTTCCCAACGTAAAACGTAACTGCTCTGCTGCTTGCTCGCGATGATTGTGATGATGATGATGACGATGATGGTGATAATACGGGGAAAAATGTTTGGTGCTTTGTCTTGTGTCCTTTTTCCCTCTCGCAACTGTTATGTGTTATTGTGTTATTGTGTGTGCTTAGGGAGAAAGGAAAAACTTGTGTGCACTACTCTCCTTTTAAAACTATAAAAAAGCCTTGTTTCTTTCTTTCCCTCCCCTTCTTTTACTTCTGTATTATACTTACTTTGTATAGCTCAATGTATTCGAGAACGCTGTCATGATTTCGATCCAGTAAAGTGAATATATGACGGAGTAAATTGTCTTTATCAGCTTCCGGTCCATCACCTTCCATATTTAACCATGACGGGGGTGGCGGGGATGACGACGCCGTGGTGGGCATCACCCCGTCGCTCCGGGGAGCATCTCCATTTCGCTCCATCCCAACCAGCTCTCGCGGGAACCGACCACCAACTCCAGCCGGAGGAGCGTCATCACGACGACCATCATGATCATCATCATGATCAAGAGCAACCTCATTTGCGACAGATGTCATCAACTTGAAATGCTTCATTAACTTGCTTATATCATAGCCAAACAGTTCGCCCTGCAAGTGGAAAAAACAGTATAAAAAGGAGTAGGTTTGTAAACGAAACAAAAAGACAAAAAACGGGGAGGATTATAGAGTTTATACTGTCGGGATCGTGAGTTGTTCTTTGTTGTCCATTAGGTTCGTGCGATTCGTGCAGAGCGGAGTGGAGAGGTTACAACACAGCAAAAAGGATTTTCATTCTTTTTTAGCACATATACTCTCTCTCTCTCTCTGTGGATGGTTGGTTGGAAATGTGTGAAATCTTGGTTTTATTATTCAGCATTCTCTCCATTTCAAGATTTTCAACGACCGCTGCACCCTTTTCCAAGCCTCGTTTTACCACCAAACTTTTCTCTCTTTTTTCCCTTCTATCCCCACACACGTCTGTCATTCATGCCTCATATGGTTTTGAGTGCCATTTTAGAATTCTGCTTCTTCCCCCCTCCCTGAGCACCCAGATCGTTCGCAACCCATAAAACAATAAATTAGGGATTTCTGCTGGGCTCTCATCATAAAAAACTGATCAGAATAAAGGCTGTCTGCGACTGCGACTGTGAGCAGAGTTTTTAGCCCTAAACCCGTAAACTCTTTTCACGCCCGCCACCACCACCACCATGAAAGTCAAGCCAGTTTTCTACACTTTCTCTCACAAAATGTCTTTTTTCTTTTTTTCTGTTCTTCCCACGGAGGAAAAAGAAAGAAGGAAAAAATTACAGATTCTAAGGCTAAATTTTTTTTCTCCCACCTAAACCCCCTCCCCCCTCACATTTTACATTCTGGCTTGACTAGCAATGTGTACGTTCATCCTCCTCCTGAACAAAACCATTCTAAAACAGCTGAAGGAAGAAGAAAAAAACCAAGGAGTCAAGTTAAATACATGATGATCTGGCATGCTCTTGTGCGTGTTACACTGAAAGTTGTCAAAAGTGAAAGCACTTTCAAAGGGAGAGAGAGAGAAAGGAGAAGAGAGAGCTCATGCACAAGAAAGAAGGAAATCGGACGGAACAAGTTAGCCATTGAATGGAAAATGAAAATGAAAAAAAAGAAGGAGAGAAGGGAGAAAAAACTGGTTCAATTTTGTGAAGCCATGTACATAGCATTTCGTTCATTTCATTCCTCGAAAATATATTCATCACGTGGTGGTGGTGGCAGTGGTAGCCATGTATTTAGTGGGGAAGCAAATAAGTGGCACAAGCACACTCGAGAAATCGCGAGAAATCTAAAAGTGCGCCAATATACTTACGCTTCGTTCGTACTAGAAACTCACTTTGGATCATTGCGTACATGGATTCTCTCTTCCTTCTTCTCTCGCAACACTAATTTGTATGTAACGTACATGAAATGGAGAGAAAGAGAGAGAGAAAGAGAGAAAGAGGAAGAGAGAGAGAGAGAGAGATGTCTAAATTAATATCGTAACTCAGACCACGTACCTTAAGCATTTCATAGTCCTGAGGGGAGCAAACATTATGTCTTGGAGAAGCTGTGCTGGTGGTTGCAGAGGGAGAGATTGTTGGACTCTCTAAGCCTCCCTGGATGCTACTGCTGCTCCTCCTCGGATAGTCATCACTCGGACGACTACTGAAGCTTACAAAAGATGAGCCTTTCCTGTCAGGATCATCCCAGTGACCATTACCACCACCACCAGCAAGACTGCTGCTGCTCCCACCGACTCTACTCCCATTTCTCCGGCTAATCTCTGGATGCAACGATTTCCATGCAAGATTTGTTACTGCTGAAGGGCTCAAAGTTTCTTCCAACAGTTTCCTCGACTGGGAGAGTTGGTGGTGGTGGTGGAAAGAAGAAGACTCTTCTTCTTGCTCAGGCATCTCATTCTGGGGAAGGTTCCTCCAGCTAAATTCCTCCTCTTTTGCAGTCGCAGTTCCCTCCATGTCCTTATCCCTCCGCTCACTATCTCCACGAGGATCTGAGAAAGTGCTGTAATAAGAGCGTGGAGCTGGTGAATGACCATATCCCCGTCCGTGACGGCTGTCGTCCACCATCATCAATCCATTTGTTGTTCTTGATGAAATTTTTTCCCCTTCCTTTTGTGATCCGTCGAGTGCGGGGTTGGGGTAATCTGCAATATAGTCATACGAAACAGATGGCTCACCGCCTGGAATTGCAAGATTCGCTCATAACCAGAGAGACTTTTATTTCAACGAGGTATGACCTATTTGCAAGTTCTTTTTTTATCAAGAGCTTCTCACTCGTCCCAGCCAAAAATACATATGTATTCCCTCCTTCTTGCCCTTGTTGTTCTCTACATTAGGAGAGGAATATTGATCCAGGACGGGATCCAAAAATGTGCGAGTTCAAAACCATATTACTACTACTATTATTATTATAAAAAACGGAAAGATTTTTTGGAAGGAAAGTCTTTCCTCTCTCAGCTGGGCTACGTCTCCACGAGCTCTATACACACACACACGACTAAAAAAAATTTAATTGGAAGATTGAGCCAGAAAAGACGAAGAAGAAAAAAAACGGGAGTGAAGAGGAGAGAGAGAGTTCAGTGAATCTTTTTTTTCTTCCTCATTTTCCAAGCTTGGCAAGCACTAAAGCAACTCCCACGGAATGGCGTTTGCTATGAGTTTTTAGGTGGGGACGCGACGGACGGATGTGAATTAATGTAAATGTAGTAGTAGTAGTAGTAGCCCTGCAATATTATCATATTAGTGAGTGCTCTCTAAGCAGCACTCAATGTGTACATCTCATAACAACACAACGGGCCCCGTTAACTTCATTTCATTTGGGCCTGATGCGCCTCTCCTCCTTCCTCTCCGCTGGCTCAAGAGGTAAAAAAACATGGAGGAACATAAGGGATTTTTTAAAAAAGAGTCCCAGCCTTTTTTTTTCAAGAGAGAGAAGATGGGAGGCGAGCAGAAGGCGGAAGTAAAATGGTAATGGAGGAGGCACACACACACACACACAGGTCGTCTCCTCGACGAGTCTAATGCATATTTGGCAAAATAAAGAGCGTACTTAGCAGAGGGTATCAACCGGGTTAAGTACACACTAACACAATAAGGTAGAGAGTGGAGGGATGGATGGAGGGAGGGAGGGTAGTATAGCAAGCAAGTTATGCCGTATGGTTTTGGTTTTTGTGAAATGGTCGTCCTCTCACTCCTCCACTCCCTCCCTATTACCCATTACCCCTCACAGCTACATTTATCGAGAAAAGTCGTGCGTATAATTCTTATAATAGGACAATACAAACAAAAATTGGGAACAAGAGGCTCTTTTCTTCTTTACTTGTTTAATGATTTTTAATCTGGGACTACACTCTCTCAATAGCAGCCATTAGCCCATAATTTATCGTTGTTAATGAGCCCATTTCATCACAAAAACCAATCCAAAAAAGCAGATTTAACTCTAGCAATAAACACACGAAAAGAAAAAAAGGAGAGAGAGGAAAAAGTTGCAAAAGGGAGTAGAAAAAAGAAAGAGAGAGAAACATAAATATGAGAAAAAAAGTCAACTCTCAACTCAAACTGCGGCGGAGAGAGAAGAAAAAAAAGTGAAAAAACCCAACTTTTTTTTCCAACTAGCTAAGCATAAACAGAGTGGAGAAAAAAGAAGAAGGAGAAAAAAAGGACAGAAAATAAGGGAAATTGAGTTAGTCATGGCCATATAGGTAGTTCTCGGGCTCATTCAAGTTATCCATATATGTTGTGTTTAAACGATGAGTTTTTTTCGAGGATGAGAAAAAAAGCTCTTAAGATAAAGTTTTTTTTCTTTCTCGTCTTCTTCGTCTTCTTCTGTCCCACAGTTTGTTTTAACATTAGATGAAGAAATTAATCGAACTTTTCATGCAAGAAGAAGAGGAGTAAGAAAAGTAGTGAAGAGGCAAGAATGGAATGAAAAGAAATATTATATGAACAAGTGAAGGAATAGGAGTTTTTTTTCTTCTTCGGATAAGAAAAAAAAATTGCAAACTCCACTTCCCTCTACTCGACTTTGGATAGAGAGTAGCGGAAAAAAATTATATAAATTAATTCTTCCACAGATTATGCGCTATCCAGGCAGAGAAGGCAATTTAAGAAGAAAATATTCGAGCGAATTACGTTCAGTAGGATGAGGATGTAATGCAGTATGTCAATATGACTGCAGTCTTGCAAATTACATTTCGGAATTATATACAACTTGAAAAGGGAAGGGCTGTGGGGAGGGTTCCTTCAAGTGCCCCAGCCCAAAGTCCAAAATGCCCTGTGGTATATAGCGAAAGGAAAAGGGGAAAAATAAATCTTAAAGTTTTTCTTCACTTTTTTATTTTAAATTTTGCATGGATCGCTCCCTCCACCACACACTTTTGACATGGTAGACAGGGCTCAACACGAACGTGCATATTCTTGTAGACACAAAAAGTGATTGACTTGCCTTGACTTTTCCCTAAAATCTTAATAAGATATATAATTTCCTACTTTACGCTCTAATTTAGTTATGCACACATTTTGAAACAGGACGCGAGACTTCAATAGAGGGATATTTACCATGCTGGATCCTCCAGAGAGAAAAAAAATGACGAAATAAGGAAATCCTCTTTTTTCTTGTCTACATCAGCTCACTACCCACTACCACTACTGCAAACACGTCAAAACTTCAAAAAATCTTTCAGCACCAACAACTTTTTTTCCTCCCTCGTGTTAACTTTTTTTTTCTTTGAAAAAAAAAGTTAATTCGGGACGACCGGGAGAACATGCAACAGCTCTTGTTAATGTTCCGCCACCACCACCGCCATCCCTTTTTCCCTCTCTTCTTTTACCTTGGAGGAATTC
The DNA here is from genome assembly GCA_036850665.1 of Dicranocentrus wangi. Taxonomy (NCBI): domain Eukaryota; kingdom Metazoa; phylum Arthropoda; class Collembola; order Entomobryomorpha; family Entomobryidae; genus Dicranocentrus; species Dicranocentrus wangi. The sequence continues at coordinate 8,396 of JAANSN010001586.1, forward strand.
TCATTATATGCTAAAAAACACAGGAGAGAAGAGTTTACAGAGGAAGTTGGAGAAAAGCGGAAGAGGCAAGTAGACAATTTTCTCGCACTGACAGCCCCTCTTTATGGGACGGGAACGGGGGGAAAAACTTTCATCAGGTCATTTCCAGAGTCCCAAGCCCACTTTTTCTCCGCCTATAACAACATTCCTTTCCCTTTTTTATTTTCCTTTCGATCAGATCACACACATTTTTTTCCATCCGTCCTTATCTATCCCAACAACTCCAAAGAGGAGGTATATATATTATTTTGTCTACGGCTTGCATAATAATAATGTGTGTATGTATAGGTATTTGGAAATAGCTCTCTTGTTTGCTTGCTTGCTTGCTCCTCTCCTGTGTTTTCTCCTTCTCCCTATCGTAAGCTAAATGTTGCGTCACATCGTGAAGGAGCTGAGGCAGCGGTGTATAAAAAAAGCAAAGTTTTTATTTTATGTTATCCACCAGGCCCAAAAGGTTTAAGTTGAGAGAGAAGAGACAAAACAGGAAGCCTGGATTCAACAACCGCTTTCCTCCTCTCCTTCTTTCCGCTATTAGCCATATTATAAAAAAGTTGGTCGCACGGCGGCAGGTTTTTCTTTTAGGCTTGTTCAAGTATTTTCTCCCAGTCTTTTGTCTCAGCAAAGCAACCACTTTGCTCGGAACAAGAGAGAAAAAGCAGCGGACCTGTGTGTTCAGAGATAATTATCAAACTTTTTTTCCCCTCTTTTTCGTTCGGTAGTATTGACTTCTTGCCATAAAAAAAGATCAGGACATGATGGTAGAGAGAAGAAGAAGAAGAAGGGAATTTTCTTGTTCATTCGGTCGGTCTTTTGGTGATGGTCCCATCCACCACTTGTCTCGGTGCTTGATATCCAGATCATAAAACGTAATGGCTTCAACAAGAAGAAGAAGAAGACGACAACGAGGACGACTGTCGTCCTCCTCGTCGTGTGCGGACAAGAGTTTGTCTCGATCTCTCGACTCGACTACATTTTTCTGTACCGTTTTACCGTTATTATCCATCCAGATTCCTTCTTTTTTCATTCTTTTCCACTTCCAGAAAGGCTGAGTGAATGAAACTCGCTACCGAGCAACTGTAATATTCGTCGCCGCTACCATCGGACTCCAGCCAGAGCAGGCCAACCAAGGATGTAATGGTGTTGTAGAAGAGTAGAGAAGAGGGGAATATAAAAGGATGGGAGATATTGAGGAGGAGAAGATGATGATGCTCGGAAAGGGTGAAATGGAAGTGGATTCGGTTGTTGGACTCTTTCCCAGAAGAAGAGGCACTCAATAACTGAGGTCGTAAATCCCAGCCCAGTTGATAAAACAAAGCAACTGTCAGCCACCAACTTGTGTTTTTTTCCTCTCCTTCTCCTTCTTCTTCTTCCTCCTACTTCTCCATTTATACGTGTTTATAGTTACGACACGGGAGCAAAAGGTTTCCACCAGCTCTCTGGAATTCCCGTATGTTTACTTCGTCATAAAAGTTGATATTATTTGTGAGAGCGGGGTTCATGGGTTGCTAACAAGGGAAGAGCTCCCAACCAACTTGAGTCGATATAGTCGCGTCCCTAGTCGTCCCATGTAACGGCTCCACTTTCCTGTTTTTTTATGCTTGTTATAGGCATGTATCATTCATTACATTAGCAGCCATGATTTCTCCAGCCCGTGTAAACAAGTTGATACAATCGGAGTCCCTAATCATGCCAACCGGAATCCCAAATAGTGCAATCAAACTCTATACACACTTCCCTCTTCTTCGTCTTCTGACTTTTTTTGCTACTTTCTCCTCTTTTATATATACAGGTTGTTAAGCCCTTCTCACGTCTTTACAGAATCATTCCAGGAATACTTTTTTTCAATATCACAGGCGACGCGACGCGACTTTTTGGCCCGCGATTGTTAACTGCATCCTGCGGTCGTTATCTCTGGGCTCTCTCTCTCTCTCCTTTGAATGGGGCAAACAAGGGAAATGTGAGAACGTGATCTTTATGTCGTATATTTTTATTTTTTTTAAAGGAAAACATGTCATTGTCAATGCATCAACTAGAAATGGAGAGTGTATATCTCGCCCTCCAACGGAGGGAAGCGTGCTGAGCCGTGATGGTGGTCTAGGTCTGACAAAGGAGGAGGAGGAGGTGGGAGGAAAGCTCTGCTAGCTTCCTTTTCCTTGCCTAGTTTTTAACTAAACTTGTCAGTCGCATGAATATTCATGACGGAGCCGGGAATGAGGAGGAGGAGGAGGGGGACTAGAGGAGGCGACGGAAGTGTACACTTCTTTAAAAGACTCAGAGATCCATTAAATATTTCCATTAAATGACTTAACTCCCATTCGCATTCTATCACCCTCCAACACCACCACCCCACCACCACACGCTTTCGTCAGCTCTGCCTCTTCCCTCAGCCAAGTGTTTGCAGGAGCACGTCTCCAGTGTAAACTATATATCCAACTACAACAGTGTATTATGGAAAGCAAGAGTGACACTAACAGCAACTAACCGTCGTGAGCCAACGGTTTTTTCTTTTTCATCCTCTCTCCCATCTCTCACAGTTTATATATTAGTTAGCTACTCACACAACTCTCGTTTTCGATATATATACCTTTTGGAGAGGAGGGAGGTGGAGTGCAACGGTGTGCGTGCTTTTTTTCTATTCCGGTGGGATAAGAAATGTAGTAATGCGGAAAAGCGGGCGGGCTGCTGCTTCCCTAACGAAAAGTAAACATTACAACCTTTTAATTCAAGATTGGGATCCAAGAGAAACAGATCCTCTAAAAAAACGACGAGGCAGTCACCCAGACGGGAGTTTTTTTGGAGGAGTTGGTAGTAATATACGGTGTGTGTGTCTCTCTCTCTTTCTTTCTTCCTCCAGCATGGGCTGGCGTGTGGCATGGCGTTCCGCGTGGGTCGGGGAAGCGCCGCACTCTCATATTTTATCCCAAGTGGAGGAAAGACTATCAAGAGAAGAGACACTGGGAGACAGGCTCGATGTTTTTCGCCCTCAAATGAAAACACGTTACATTACAATTTCTTTTTAACTCTGCTAACGTAACCCTCCATCCACCTCCCGCTCCACCAGACTCCACCATTCCATCTGCCAAAAAGGAAAAAACCTGGCGGAAAACGAGAAGAATTGGTGGCAATAGAATGGCATTTTCTGCTGCTCCTCTTCTCTCTCCCAAAAACAACCTGCCTGAGCCTGTTTGCATGTTTTCTCTTTCTCTCTCTCTCTCTCTCTCTCTTCTCGAAATGAATCCGAGTAAACTTTACGGGTTAGCCTGCTCGGCTTAAGCAAGCGGGGAGAGATCAAACCGAGAAGAGGAAAAGCTGGAGCTGGTTTGGTTGCCAAAAAGGAAGCACAATAATTCTTTCTCCAACAGGCAATCCGCCGGAATACAGCTTCTTCTTCTTTTTTTTTCCTACCAATTCCACTCCGCTTTTACCAATAATCTTCTTTTTTTCGGCCACATATGTGCTATTCTTATTTACAACTGGAGAAATGGAAAGAGAGAGAGAGAAAAAAAATATTCGAGAGACCCTGAAACTAACTTTTTTTCCTGGGTTGTTTATTAGAGCAAGCTGGTTTTTCTTGCTCATTCTTTAAATCGCAATCGGCAGAAAGGATTATAAAAAATATGTTCGGCTGGGTCCACCAGACCAGACCCATAGCGCTCTGCGTTTACTTTTTGGTCAATATTTTCGTCTGGGCGGTTGCGGATGGGCAGATTATTCTTAAGAGCTGCGAGTGCCGGACTGTACGAATACAAGAGATTTATCTGAAAGTGACCGTGAAATGGGAGACTCCCCCGGAAAATTGAATGTTTTTCTGGGGGAGGCATTTTAAAAGAATTGGGATTTTCAGTTTTACGTTAACTCCTCTCCAAAACTCCTAGCATGTAGGTATATATACATATTTTTAGCAATTTGAAAGGCCTAAAAGCAGAGCGGAATAATATTATGTTTTTATTCAGGTTTCCCTTTTTAATAACATAGCAGCAATATATTTAAAAAGAAAACTTTTTCTTGAAACAGTAGCAATTATTTTCCAAGTTGGCTCTCCATCTCTCCCGAGAAATCCGCCCAATCCCGTGCAGAATATCCCTATCCCGTCCATCCAACTTTAATTTCCGAAAAAAACTGGGTTAAATCATCCAGAAAAAATCAGAGAAAATCCAAGGGGAGTTTTTCGAAGCTTAAACCAACCAGGCCAGGATGCTGGATGGAGTTGATACAAAACATGACAGGCTACCTTCAACCAATTTGATATGTTAACTTGGCTACACGACGTGCCTACTACTTCCATATATATCCACCGGAACACCTATACCTACACATTTTCATAATATATCCATATCCTCGCTCGATCTTATACTCCTCCATTTTATACATAACAACTCCAGCATTCACAAATCCAGTTTAAGTACAAATATATCTAAAGTAAAACCAGAGAGAAGAGAAAAAAAAGGTTCCAAGCTTCACAGGACTAACTTGTTATGAACGACGCTTTCTCTCTCTCTCTCCCTCCCTCTCCGTCCCGTAATGCGTAGATTTACTGACATTGGAGGAAATAGAGATTTTTATCCGTGAAGCTCACAAACTCCAAGAGAGAGAGAGAGATTCCTTGCCTCTCCCAAAAAAATTTCTCTCTTTCTCTTTTTTATCCAAAATCAATGCAAAAAAAGAGACGAGGATTAAGTTTATGTGATGGTAGTGAACAAAGGGAAAAACAAGCTGAAAAAGAGGGAAGAAGAAGAAAAAAGGAGCTCTTGTATTAAACCAACTAACAAGCAAACCACCACACCACCACCACCACCATCACATCACCATCAGCCCACTCGCGAAGCCTAATCCAGAAGAAGAAACGACAACTACTTTTCTCTTTCTTTTGAGACATCCCCAGCCAGACCTGCTCCTCCTGCTATTCACTCTCTTTTCAAAAAAAAAGCAAAAAAGGAGAGAAAAACAACAACAAAAAATTATTATTATATACCTTTTTTCTAATATACAATACAGGACGAGGAAGGGACAAGCAAACCATTTATATACACTTTCTTACTTAGTTTTTTTTCTTTTTCTTCGCCTTTTCTTCCCGTTTATAAGTAGAATAGAATACAATCATTCCTCCCATTCAATAAGGATAAAGGACAACCGACGGTGAAGAAAGTACGTAAACTGGTATAAAACTGTTTCAGTCCTAACAAACTACTCAACTCCACTCTGCTCAAGAGAGAGATCCCTCCTTTCTCGTCCATTTCCTGACTGAGCAATATTTTTCTTCTATTTCTATATATGATCCTTATTTCCTCACTTACCTTCGTTCCCCCTCTTAACTTATTGCAACTCATTTTTTTTACAAATACAAAAATATTATCATCACCAGACGAAGAAGAAGAAGGGAAAAAAGTGGGGTATATAACGAACTGGTGGTGGAGTGGAGGTTTCTTTTTTTTCTTGGACAGATTGTCCCTGCCTTTCCTTTCTTTTTTTTCCTTTTTCCCTTCCCTTCAAAGTCTCAATCCTGATTTCCCAAAGTCCCTCCGTTTTTTTTCCTCCACACAATATTCCAACCCATGCCTTGTCCCATTTCCTTTCCTTTTTTGTGGAGACCGGCAACGGCCCAGCGAAAAAAAAACCAGCCGAGCCCATTGATGTTGCTGCAGCTGTATATAAGCCGTGATGTAGTACAGGGAAGCCCACTTTAGGGGACAAAATGGAACCAGTTGTTATGTCATATATGAGGAAGGAGAGGCTGATGGGAAACAAGGAAATGTTCTCGTAGAGTGACAAAACAGAGAAAAAACGGGGAGAGAATAATGGTCGCTACAGAAAAAGCAAGAATGAGAAGAAGAAGGAAAAAAAATGTCATATATGAGGAAGGAGAGGCTGATGGGAAACAAGGAAATGTTCTCGTAGAGTGACAAAACAGAGAAAAAACGGGGAGAGAATAATGGTCGCTGCAGAAAAAAGCAAGAATGAGAAGAAGAAGGAAAAAAGGAATAAAAATAGAAAAAAAGAGAAGAGAACGTGCTGTTGAGAGGAAGAAAAAAAATACGAAGGAGACACAAGTACACAAAAAACCCATGCTTTTGTTCACATCCAAGCACATCCAGTACACAAAAGGATATTACCAGATTTATTATTAATAAAATATGGTCTTACCAGCCAGTCCGGGGTGGTAGTGGTGGTGCTGGTGGTAGTGTGGATGATGGTGGTGATGTTGGCGTTTTCGGAGGAAACCTCGTCGTCGTGGTGGTGGTGATGGGTTGGCTCCGTATCCACCCTTGTGGCTGTCTTCCTCGCTGATGTCATCATCATCATCATTGTCTTGGTTGCCGTCTCCGCCGCCGCCACCGCGGTAATCCGGGTGAGGTTGGTTACGACGAGCCTTAGTACGTTTGGCGTAAGTAGCGGTTGCTGCTGGAGTGGGACTACTGACGACAGTTGAATGGGAGTAGTGATGATTGCTGATCTGAAGCTCGACAGGATCATCATCATCGTCATCATCATCAAGATCATCATTCTCTTCCTCCTCCTCGTCGTCGTGGTTGTCGCCATAGCCGAAGTGGGTTCCATCTTTGTGAGTTGGTGGTGGTGGGGCTGGGGATGATGGCACTGTTGGAGATGGAGATGATGGTGGTGGCTCAAATCCCTGGTTCTTATCCCGAAGTGGATTTTTATCCGGATCATGATGATAGTAGTGGTGGTGGTGATAGTGATGATGAGGATGATGGTGTTGGTGATGATGAGGTTGAATCAAGGGAAAACATCCAGACCCACCATCCTGGTTACCACCACCACCACCTCCAGTCCGGGACGAGATAATATTGTTACTTTTGTGGTTGCTGCTTCCATTTCCGGTGTGAACTGTGAAGTCTGATGTGAGAAGCCGCCGTTGCTGCTCCTGCTCCTCCTGGTTGTGATGATACTCGCCGCCTTGGTGTTGTTGGTAGTAATGACTGAAAAGGATGTGGGCTCCTGTAAGACAGGCCGTTCGGCGGAGATCACAGTAAGTGGGATAAAGACGCCCGTCCGTCCCACAAACGGGTTTATTAGATTTTCCTCCTCCGCCGCCGCTTTTACAGTCGGTTATACAGGAGCACTCCGGCAGGCCCGCGCCGCTTACTCGGCACTCTCTCCCAACACCACATTTCTTGTTGGAACAGGGCCCTTCAACACACGAGTAGAAAAAAATCATATATTTACTCTTTTTTATACTTATGAGCATATAGTCTCAGTTCAGTTTTTTCTCCCTTTTTTGTCTAGAATAGAGTGGAGAGAAGAGAAGAGAAGAGAAGCAAATCAGATTCTCGTATTTTTTTTCGAATGAGCACTCTCGTCTTTATTACATAACAAAAAAGTGTGCAAAAAAGAGTAGTAAAGAGAAAAAAGGAGTCCTTAAAACACTGATACGTCCTACAAAAGAAGAGAAAAAAAAATATATACCTAAGTAATCTTGTTTCAGCCAGGGAATTGTGATCCTATACATATCCTCTTCTGCCTCTATATAGCTCTATACTTATTTTTTCGCCAGTTACATACAATATGTATAATATTATCCTCGGTGGCATCACCACAATAAAAAAAAGTGTGTATACACCCAGAAAGACATGTACAACTATTTTCTCAGACCTTCCTGCCTTCCCCATTCATTATTATTGAATGCTCCTAGCTTCTCCTATGCTAACATTAACACTGGAGGAGAAAAAAGAAAGGCCGAGCCTTGGAGAAAAAAAATTGGGGAAATAGGGGTTAGAAGAGGCATGATGCGATGATGGGAGCGCCGATATGCAACCTATATTTTCGGCACAGGCTTTAATAGTAAGTGCGGAGGAGTAGTCCGTGACGAAGAACCGAGTTTGAAGCTTGATCGCTCCTCTTCTTCTTCCCCCTTTTACGTGTGTAATGGATGATGAAAAAGCAAGAGTTTTGAAGTGTGATTAATCAGCAAAAGGTCTAAGCAAAGCACATACATAATATGCTACTACTCCTCTCATCGTTGACTATAACGTCTTTTCCCCGGCAAACTTTTTCTTCTTGCGACTACATATTTTTTTTTAGGTTTTCAGACTTTTTAGCCCATTTTGAGCCGTGCTATCGAAAATCTTGAGAAAAGCCGTAAGTAATAACGATAATCATACTTTATACATAGGTGTCTTTACGTACCTCCGTCGTCATCCCGCTCTCCAGCCATCACCTCACCACCAGCACCACTACTACTGCTCCACCTCACTACTCCTCTGCCCGGCTGAACTGGGTTCCAAGGTGGTCCTCCTTCCCCATCCATGTTGCTCCTGGGTGGAGGAGGATGATGATGATGATGCTGATGGGGAGCGTAAGCCATTGCAGCAGAACTCGACTGAAATGGATCACAACATTGAATCAATCATGGAGCGTGAGAGAGTGAGAGAGAGAGAGAGAGAGGAGTCGTGTGAGAGGCTACAATCCTCAACATCAATTTTCTCCGCTCTCGTTTTGCATGAGAACATGAGTTATATATATGTCGGGATGGATGGGAGGAGGCAGCAGGAGAGGAAAATTCCTGATAAAAATTTAGTCACTGTCGGCCCAACATCTTTTTCTTGTCAATCTTTTTTACGCTCCAGCCAAGGAGGTTAATTTAGTGAAAGTAAGCTTTGACTTTTTTCTTCTTCTTCTTCCTGTCTCACGACTCTGTTCCTCCCTCTGAGCCCCCTCCAAACCTCTTTGAGTCTTA
>JAANSN010001586.1:17175-31935 GCA_036850665.1 Dicranocentrus wangi
TTAGATTCAATTTGGACTTTAAAAATGAGACCACCGTCGTGGAGCGACGCAACGCCAGGCATGAAAGAGGAAATAGGAAAAAGGAAGAGGAGCAGCAACAGCAGCCTCATCTACCAAGGCTTATTCTTGCCAGGGAACAATGGTCGTATGAAGTAGTATATGGAGTGATTTCTGGAGTGAAAGTGCAGCTCATTTCAAATTGGATTACGGTAATCAGTATTAGTTGAGTGGATGCTCATCTTTTTCGGGTTGGGTGAGCCGTGAAGGACGACGAACGACGTCGAGCTGACATCCATTAACGAGATGAAGTTGTAATTAATCATGCGTCTGTGGAGAGCTGAGAGTGTGTATTGTGGGCTAAAAAATGTGCACAATGCAATGCTGCTGGGTAGTGATGATTTTGTCGGAGGAGGCTGAGTCTGGGAGTGTACCTATCCATTACATTTTCGCGTTTTTTTTGTGCGTTGTTAGCAAAAGCCTGATTATTGTCCTCGCATTCCCTTTTATTTTCACGTATGATGTCCCCCTCCAAATGCAAAACTAATACCATTGATGTGCTGCTGCTGGAGCAGTAGGAAAACATGACTAAAAATAAAATGATGAGAGGGAGAAGGAGAAAAGGGTTTTGCTTTTCCCAAAACTGAAATCCTTCAGCTGCTGCGAGACAACAGGCAAAAAAACTATAGAACTGTACATACTACGCAGATAAATAAAGTGAGCATAGCTTATTTTCGGGGGAAATGAATCCTATCAAAAGCTTTATACTACTTTCAACTTGTTCCCCTGTCCTGTCCTACATGCTCCTCCTAACTGAAACTGAAATAAAAGTGAAAATGCTAATGAAGGTTGGAGCTGCGGAGCTGGTTGGATGAGAGACAGTGAGCTGCACACACACTGTACATGAGAATAGAGAATACGCAAATATTTCGTATTTCTCATTAATATAATTCGCAGAAATTACGCTCCTCGGCGATACACAAAGCTGCTGTTCTCTCGCACTCGCTAACAAAAGGGAAAATATCCATCTGCCATTCCCCCAGTGATACATATATAGGGAGGGAGGTAGAGGCGAGGCAGCGACTATTTCAACAGCAACAACATCAGTCGTCGGTCGGCGGAGGAAAGTCGAAAAGCAATCTTGTAAATACCATCATCATCAGACTCAGTCAGCAGACTGGTTGCTGGTTGGTGAGTGTGTGTGTGTGTGTATGTGTGTATGTGCCACCCGGAATGTAATAATAAAAGACATTCTCAAACCAGAATCACAACAAAAGTCAGCTTTATTACAGCCGTTGGGTTTTTGGGCTGGTTATCACATCACCATACACACATATCATCACACACATTTCCATTCTTGTTGTGACGATGATGACGATGGTGATGAATCTTAATATATGATGGGGTGATTCAATGGAACTTTGTTCATCCACTAAATTCCTCTCTTCTCTCACTCTCTCTCGCTCTCCCTGCCTATACGCCTCTGCTCTTGCCTTGGAGCAAAAGGGAAAGCTCTTTTTCGCACTAAAAAATAGCATAACTATATCTGAGGGAGATGAGGCTCCACACAAAATGTTTCAGACTCAGCATTTCATATAATATTTTTTTCTCTCTCCACACAATAAGTTGATGACGGGGTGGTGACAGGCTTGCTACTATGCGAACCTAGGCGGACGGATGAGGAACGGAGAGAGAGCGGATGACGGGAACGAACGGGGGACAATGTGCGGGATTTAGACTTTAGGATGCTTCAATGAATCTTCTTCTTCTTTTCCCTAATGTTAACGTATTTCTTTTGACGGACGGACTCTGGGCTCCCTAGCTTCTTCTGTTCATGTTCCGTGTAATATATGACACGGGAGAAAGATATTATTATATCCACACATCCACCCAACAGCAGCAGCAACCTCCGTGTCTTCTCCTCTAACTTTTCATAATAACATTCTCACTTTCACCCAATAAACAGAGATACACAGAGAGAGTGAGTGGAGAAATGTGTGTCGTGAGAGGAGATGAGGAAGAGGAAGTCGACGTACCACTACTTTCTCTTCTTTTTTTCTATATACGAGGTTGGTTCATATCGTCGTCGTAGAACATGATGCCATCATATCCCATGACAATTGTCACGTAACCGTATATTGCATGTTTTATCTCCCTACGTAGTAATTCCACAACCAAAATCTTGCCTCTAAACCATTACAAAAGCTGCTGCTCTGTACTTACTTGCCATTCCATACTATACCATACCACTATCTTCATCCAACATCAGCATCAGGAGGCAGCAGGATATGGGCCTCCTGGTTATCCTCTCCTATCTCGCCAATATCCATGAAATGTGCATGAATGAGCAACTTATTCAACTACCTACCTGCCTGCCTGCTTTCTCCATATGACTGAATGACACCATATAATATTATCATCCTTCCCTTATTCCATCCCTGATATTTTTCAACCATATGAAATGAAATGAATATAGTAGAAATGATAAAAAAGAAAGTTTTTTCTCCTTTTGCATGTAGGACTATATCCTCCTGCTTCTCCTGTGAATGCAGTTCGTGTAGGGGCGTATTATATATTATTTCTCTATGAGCTTTTGAGAAAATGCGACAGGAGAAAATTTCATTTCATCTCCAAAAGAAAATCCTAACAGTCAATAATTCATAAAGAGTGAGATTCATAAATCCCATATAATACATTTGAAGGAAATGGCTATTGGAATATTATACATTAATATTAAGCTGCCGTCCCTCATTCCCCCAACAGGACCCTGTTCAGTGTTCCCTGTTCCTCTTCCTCCGGTATATAAATAGAAAGGTAGTGTATATAATGCCTTCCTCTCCCAGGCTTTTGCATTCCACCTCAAGCCTAATTTAGATATATACCGGAGTGAGTAGTTCGTCGTCGTCGGTGGGAAGACAGACCACCTACCTGCTACCTGCTTTGAATATTCTGCAGACGTATCGAGCCCTCGCTATATACACTTAATATGAATAATATCTACACATTGCGACAGAGAGAGAGAGAGAGAGGGAGCAGTGTTTTATCTGTAACTGGAGATGTGTGGCTACCATACTAGCAACCTGCTTACTTATTCCTTCCTTCCATGCATCCAGCACAGACACAACATATATTCGCCGTCTTGCACAATATCATTATATTATTTGTGTACTTTCCCTTTTTTCTTCAAAGGGCCTTGGGCACGAAACAAGCGAATATGATTAAGAGCAAGCAGCCTGTGGCAAAAGCCATCGGATGGCTAGGAAGGAATTCGCCCGGGCACATTCCCATAAGTCACTTTATAACCAACAACATAACCTAATGCCGGAGCCGGGGAGTGAAAGGAAAAGACTCTGTTTCTTGTCTTCCTCCCATAGTAGTCCTCCTCCTTCAGCTCATATACACGCGACTATATAATATTATGTGTATATTTCTCAAGTGAACGGAAAAGTTGACCATGTTTTATTCATGAGTTTCAGTTTCAGGAAAAGAAAGAAGAAAGGGTTTTGGTGGGAGAGTGGTAGTATAGGTTGGTTGGCATAAAGCAAAGCAACTCAAGCTTTTAGGCATGCATCAGCCATTGATATAAATAGTAGTATGCATGTATGTTTTTCTTGATGTTTTTCCTCCTCCTCAGGAGTGAGTGAGGAGAGAGTGGTGGCAGTGGCAGTGTGTTGTGTGTTCTGTTCTGGTGCCCCTTTGATATTTGATACAGTTCCACAATGTATTTATAATAAGTTTCACTTCTCTAAAAGAAAAAGAGCATCAGCTTTTTATACGGCGCGGTGGCGGACGACGCGATAATACTGGCATATGATGGCAGGCAGGGCATGCCACTCTTATAAATATTGTCTGTGTGATGATGGCTCCTTCTTTTTTCAGAGGTGTTCCTATTCCTCTCTCCCTCTCTCCTTTTTGCCTCCATAAAGGGGAAAAAGAAGAAGAAAGAAAAACGTGTGAGGAAAGGATGTGGCAAGAATTATTAGGCAGTGTATATGAAGTGTCATATAGAAGAGAAAAGAGGAAGGAGGCTCAGAGCAGTCATAAATGATAAGTATAACAGCGAAGCAAGTCAGCCTGCTTTATTCCATTCCTCTTTTTTTCCACAACTGCCTTTTTACGTGCCTACCACCACCTCCATTTTTTCCCAATGTGCAACTGCCACTGCCTAATGCAATATTATTATTTTTTTGCTTCCCACCAACCTACCTGGGAAACCAATGCGCTCATGGCTCATATTACCATCTTATTGCAGTCAACTTTTTCTTTTTTTTTCTCCCCGAAAAAAAATGTTTTATAGTACAAGCGAAACATGAACCAACAGACGGAAAACGGAGAAGGAACGGAGGTTCGAGTCATCCACACATTTTAAGGAAACGACAGGACAGGAAGGAAGACAAAAAGCAGGGTTGGCAGGGACTGCCACCACCACCGCCACCGTTCACGGTGGGGCTGGTTGGTTAGTTGAACCCAAGACGACCAAAAATTAAAGTGAAAGCTGAATAAAAGAGAGAGAGAGTCAACTTGGAATATTATATGGAGAGGTGGTGTATGGCGTATGGTGTCTACAGGAGAAGAAGAAAAGTTTTTTTGCTCCCTTTCATCTGTGAATTCACACGTAACAAGGTGTTCCGTTCCGACGAGTCTAGCCTTTTTTTTTATTATATTGTATAGGTATAACGTGTATTGTTTATGGGTGTTATGTGGGAAAAGGTTGTTCGTTTTTTCCAGGGTTTTCTCCGTCGTCGTCGTCGTGAGTGTCACATTGCCGGAGTAAAACTGGCAGTGGCATATAACCACTCGCACTCGGTGAGAAACTTTTTTTCAGGGAGAAAATAGGTGAAAAAATATGGTGATACAGAGCAGAGCTACATCTCCATTTAAATACTTGTGTCTTTTTGACATTTTTTATTTCTCCCCGGCTCGGCTCGCCCATCCAGTTCAACTCGAACTCGAGAAAATTTCCCAGGTACAAATATCACTAATAATAGTAAATTGAGACGGCGGCGGAGGAATCCTTTCTTGCCGACGTCCTCGTGCACTTATTGTAATTAATACGAAAAATGTATGCTGTGTTGTATTCGGTTTGTCGAGGAGGAGGAGCGGTAGTGAGGCTAAAACATCTCATATGCATACAATTTTACGTGATTATTACCTTCCGAAAGGAGTCATTCTTCCATTCTCGAAAGCACAACACAACCTTTTTGTCTTTTCCCCGAGAACGCGATTATGCAGTCGCTCATGCATGCGAAAATACTTACTTATCGCATTCATATACAACGACTTTTTCCTCCTAAAATATCCCTTCCCGTCATCATCAACGTTCGTTTGTTCTACAAACAACTTTTTCCTGCCTAGCCTACACAGCTGCCTTATATGATGATGTAGGCTGTGGCGGAGGTGGAGGGGGAAAACCCTTTTGCCACAAGTACAGTACATGTGATAACTATATATATTTTTGACTGGGTGCCTGACCCAGAAACCCAGCACATTTGAATGCAACTTTCGTTTCACAGCCCCTCTCCCTCCCTCTCTCCAGCTCCAACCAACCACCTCGGTTGACTCACTAATGAATGGAAAACGTGCCATTATTTCAAAGCTTAACTAGCATTTAAATGCATCACATACATAAAATAAAAAGGAAATTGGAGTTACATGGCTTAAGCCTACTGCCACTACCACCATACCACGCACCGCTACCACTCTAGCTCCACTGTATCCAGCCAGCTATATGTTATTATGCTCCTCCGCAGTTTTACACATTTCATTTTGGTTAAAAGGCCAACCTGTTTTGAATATTATAATAGTTTAAGCTTATGACTCTCCTCCTCGGCTGCTCTGACTGCTGTTGTCTCTTCTCCCCATTCTCCTGTCATTCTCGACTCCCTCTTCACGCCATAAACGCTCCCCTCCCCGCCGAAGAGTGCAAAATGTCTGCATAGTCAGGGAACGATGATAGTGCTGTCTAGCGTGTGTAATGAAGAGTGACAGCGGAAATGGGCCCCCTAACTATGAACGGGGTGGTAGTGTAGTAGTAGTATGTATAACCCAAGTTTTTTTTGTATTATTACTACAGAGATTCACTTCTGACGATGCTCCCTCCTCTTCTCCTTTTATATAAATAGACATTTACAGGGAGGAAATCACTAAGCTTTAGTGGTTTTGGTTAAGGCTAAAGTGCGCACAGGAGATTATTCCCTTTTTTACTAACTATAACTGCGTTAGTTTTCTCTGCTTGCATTAAAGTTGTACATATTATACATTTTGGGGAGGGATTCCGCGTATGTCAAAACCATGTAGTCCTGCTTTCACTCTCTAAATCCAAAACTCGCAACTTTTCCTTTTCGTTACTGTAGGATGCTCCACGGAATAAAATGTTTTTTTTAAAGTGTCATTGAGTGATAATAAAGTGTATTCGTATTCGTGCTATATGGGTCGGCGACGTCGACGGGAGGATGTTATGGTTAATATGGAAAAGTTGTTTGAGTCAGAGTCAGAAGTTAGTAAAATAGTGTGTGTGTAGTTGTGTAGGTAGTTTTGCGACTAATAATATTAGTCTTGTGTTGCATGTCCAGAGAGCTGCTGGATAGTTGCAACTTTGGGGCACTGTATAATGCATTTTGTCACAGAAAGTGAAAATACGTACGTACCTTCTGTGGCATGTTCTACTTTCACTCTCGACATGACCATCTTACATGGCCTTTGACTGATAGCACATTCATTTCATTTGCTCTATAACCAATACTACTACTGCTCCTCCGTCGGGGGGAACGCACGCTATTCATGAGAAAAATAAAAGTTGGAAGTTGCTGGTGGTGAGCAGAGAGAGAGAGCGAGAGCCCGGGCCCCATATATTAGAGCCGTCGAAACTGGGAATATTCATGAAAATTGTGGAATGCGAATAACATTCATGCCACACGTAGGTACGTACTACATGGTGATCAATTTGTTCATCGTAGTAACTCGTTGTCGTTTCCCAGCCCCCCTTATATTCCTCCATACCCGTCGTCCCTGCCTCCTCCTCCCCACCAATGCAATATATCCGAAGGAAAAAAAAGTATTCCAACAAAACAGGAGTTTTTTTTGGCTCTTAATTAAACTAATGCCATCAAACGAGATTGAATCTGCCTTTTACCAAGAAAGAAGAATCCTAGAGCATTCCTTGGCTGGCAGTTAGTTATTTTTATATGAAAAAGTAGAGTATAGGCATACCTTTTATCCCCTGTTTATAGAATGGATGGATAAGCCATCCATACCCCTTACCGTCTTTTATAGATGATACGCACTCACAGCTGGGGAAACTTGATTGAATTGCTATCTGATTACAGATGATTACAGTCAAAGAAATTCTATATTTAGGGCCATGCTCCCGCGATCCCTATCTCTCAACTTTTTTCATGCATAATAAGTTGTAAAAGAGATGGGTCTGCTCAATTTTACGAGTTCATATACTTATATACGCGTGTATTCCTAGAGAGAGAGCAGATTATTATGTAATGGAGGATGGGATGGAGGAGCTCTGATAATATGATGGAGGATCCCACTAGAGGAATCTTTTTCCAATCTAGTTAATACACTTTCCTCCTTGCCTACCCGCATTATCTGTGAGTGGAGAGCTGAGGGAAAAAATTCATATTCTTTTAGCATTTACGTCAAGATGAATTAACATCACTAAACCCATGCTTTTCCCCGTCCCGTCGACTCACTAAACAGCCCTTATTCTCTGGAAACACGGGAAAGTGGATGAGGCAGGTGAAAAAAAGGAGAAGAGAAAAAAATACTGTTTTTTTTCTTACCGTTTTGGAACAAAGCACGTGGCCATAAACGAGAAGTAATAGGAGCTGGATCAGCACTGCCTCAAAAATGTTCGACGGTTTCCACCAACTCTGGAACATTTTCTTCTCTGTAGTCAAAACTATTTTAGGTATGAAACAAGTAAGTAGTGTATATTGCAATTTGCAATTCGACTCGAAAGCTGTTTCTCTCTCCCTCCCCACTGGTGTGCGATGATCACATGGAGTCTCTCTCCAGTATTTTGAGTTTGAGTGGGGTAAAAAAAACTCGGAATATCTACATGGTGCGTACTGGACCGCACACGTAAAGGTAAAAAGCAGTATGTGTGTAAAACGATGAGATGATGTGCGTCTCCCCTCTCACTCTGGTTTCAACAACTACGCACTGAGAACAGGAGCCTTTGATTAGAATTCTTGTTGCATGCTGTGCTCCCAAAAATCTACACTGGAATACCACAGATAATAGTTTTTTCCTTAGTTCCTTTGTCGACTTTTTTCCACTACCAAAAAATTGAGAAAGGTGGTGGTGGTGATGGTGGTGGATTTCCAATTGGACAAGAATGGATTTTTTTTCGTCAGGATCCTTTCAAACGGATATTATCAGACAAAGTCAAGCTGTGAATGAGCAAATAGCGTGTACGCCAGTTTATTCCGCGTAACTTGACGGAGGAAAACAGAGTTGCAGTTGTTGGGAAAAAGATGCACGGAGCCACCAGCAGCAAGACACGCTGCGGGAGAAAGTTTCCTATTTACTCGCCGGCTTCCAGAGAGGAGGCAACCACCTCACGGTGAGAGTCAAGAGAACGGACTGGGTTGCATGCTTGGAGCAAGGCTAAACGCAAAGTGAGTGGTTCACCAGTCCATCAACTGAATATGTATTCCTCTAAAGACTCTCTAAAAAGCAAGCAAGTTCCAGTGGAAGACGAGCTGCTGGATGGAACTGGGGTTTGGTTTGGAGTTTGGAGTAAGGAGCTTTGCTTTCCCTGCAGTTGGAAACTGGTTGATGGAGGTTGGAGCGGTGGTGTGGAGGAATATTGTTTGGATTCAATGGATGGATACAGCTATACACAACAGAGTGGAGACGACGAGAAATAATGGTTTACGTTTATTCCTTGAATGAGCCCCGCTTCATGCATGACATTCTGGAACAACGGGTTGGAAGGCTTCTTTTGAGAAACTTTGTCGAGTCACGCATGTCTTGGTAAAAACCGTTCCAGTTGAGCCCTTGCGTTTATATTATATTGTATGGGACATGACAGGATGACATGGTTCTCTACACGGTAAATGTATATATTCTCATATGGGGTTTTAAAAAGAAATTTCTTTTAGTCATTAATGGGCCCGAATTTTTCCTTGGAGGTTGCAGACTTGACTCAGGGATGAACCCCCTCGTTTATTTCCAAAAGAAAAAAAGGAGTTTGACTATAATGCCAAGAATGGGGAGGTTGCATGATGAAAGGATTTAGCAATAAACAAGTTTAATATGAAATATCATTATTTTTTGTATTTGGCTGGATGAAAACTAGTTTGTGGCTTGATGAATCGATGTGATGAGCCAGGACGACTTAGTATTCTCTGGTTTTATTTCCAATAAAAGAAGATACTCATGATAATATCATCTGCAATTTATTATATTGAAGGGATTAGCATGCGCCTTCCTTTTTCACGTATTCATCATATTTGGAGAAGATTTCTGTAAATTGAAAAGAAAAATGGGATTTTAATACAGTACGTAGAGGACTGGAGGAAGGGATAAGGGTCCATTACATGAGGATCCCTTTGTCCCTTTGTTAAATTGGTATTGTGAATTAATACTTTGTATAATCTTCTTACTTCGATTACATTTGTGCATACACAGCAACTGGCATCTGGTCGCCGTCCAACCGTTCTGTAAACAGAGGATTGGCTCCAACTTGCAGTCCGTCTCGTGATACGTGAATCCAAGTTCGGGATGTTTAACGTCCTTGTAATGGCTTGTAACCCATCTGTCGCCCAAATTAGAGCATTTTTCCCAGTCCTTCTTGGTGCAATTTCCTCCCCACTCGGGAAGAATAGGTTCTGACGAATTCTTCGGGTTTGGGGTAATGGTTGAACTGGACAAAGTTGCAGAGATCTTGATGGGTGACGGTTTCTCGCTTGATATTATGTATTGTTGGGACTGAGATATGTTATATTTGTGTTGCTGCTTATCAATCGGCGTCGCCTCCGCATCATATTTAGTTGGATTCTTCTGATGGTGACCTTGAGAATTGGGTACTTACTAAATATGTAAAGTAATTTGGAATGGAAGACGAGATAGGTAGGCAAACATTTTATTTCACAATATACATTTTTACAAGTTTTCATACGCTTCCTTTATTACCTGGTTCTTTGTGTACTTCGTTAGTGGGAAGTCCTCCTTTCTGTATTTCGTTTCGAGAAAGCCCTATCTCAATCAAAAGCACCAGAACAAAACAATGAAAACTATGCTTCATCATGGTTTTTATGAAAGGATTCAGCCAGGTAGAACTGGGATTTCTGGGGAAAAAATTCACTGTATGCTAAATGATGAATTAGGAATTACTACGGGAGAGACATGTAGATTTCATTTCATTTGAATATTTAGCTTTCATATCTACCACAGCTCTCGTTCAATTTCTACCACAACAATTCGGTAATCGTATGCTGACTGGAAATAACACAGAAGAATTACCTCGGCAAGTATTACGCGATGTATCGTGTTTGAGCACAATAGGAAAATTACAACATTTTTGGGTAATCCTACTCCATCATTGACACTAGCAGTAAGCACAAGAGCATTGCTTCGACTCATTTCATCAAGGATTTCTTCACATAACATAACGATTTTGAATGAAATATTTGGATTAAAACATTTATGCTTTAAGTTATAGGAGGATTAACGCAAATTCTAGGTGTTTCGTGCGCCTAATTCATTGTGCATGCATATATGTCATTTGTAATAATAATAACAAACAATTGTAAAAATGTAAATCATCCAAGCATGCAAAATATTTGCAAAATACCGTTTATTGTTAGACATCCATTTTTCAGTACAAATGTTCATACACAAATAAAATCATCTACGAATGTAACAATTTCAAAAATATTTTGAGGACTAAACACAGTTGGTTGATGCAGCCAATACATTCGGATGGTGGTCTGGATGAACATTTCACAACAAAGCAACAAACCCATCGTTTCGTCTGTGGATCCCGAGAGTCGCAGGACAGCATATGACGCCAGTAACGGAGTAATACTACGCCAGCCAACCACTTACTATGCCAATGGCGACGGTGTCGATACCTCTTTACACGGCTTCCGGCAAACAAGAAACACGCTTTGATAAGAGTAAGCTAGCATGGAGCGTTCATTCTCAGCATACATGGTTGGTACCCTGGGATTTTGCTTCTACAATATCACAATAATAATACCCATTAACAAGTTATTTGCACATTAACAGTAAATGATCAACTTATTTTCGAAATTCATAATAGATTAATACGCCAGCCTTAAGATACTGATTTCTAATTCGATTACCTATTAGCAACCTACCTCGATCACAAATCCAATTTTTGTAATTATGTCGACTAGAATATCAAACGGTGGCTCTATCGAGTCTTCATCCGCAAGATCAGAGTAGTGATATAAAAGTGGTCCTAGGTTGAGCCATACTCCCCCTTCTTTTAAACAATAGAATATTCTTTCTAAATAGGTAATTATATTATTGGCACAGTCGATAAAAAAGCAGGTCACCACGCAGTCCCACGCAGAGCTTTGCGCTGGTGTTGCATAAGCCTCCAAGAAGTCTCCTAAATAAAAAATTAAATAATTCTATATATGATGATCATTTAATGTAGGTAGCCCATAACTATTATCAAATTCGTTTCTACCTGCAGTCATTGAAAACCTGCATCCACTATTTGCAGGCAAGTCACAAGGGTCAATGTCAGGAAAAGATATCTCACGTGTTTGATCTGCGTGATTCAAAACGTTAGTGTTTTGATGGATCCATGGATGACACTTAAATACTTCCTTTCCTGAACATCTAGTTGGCGAGATATAGCATTTAAGAGAAAAAATTGTTGTAAACATCGCTGGGAAATAAATTACGAATTCAAGTATAATGATATAAGTGCTAAGTACTTGTTAAGGATGAAGTTGGAGGCGAATAGCATAAACAAACTAAATTCATTCCCTTGCACGATGTATCCCCTTCGAACTAATTCATGAGACAGTCTTCCCATGCCAGCACCAGGTACTAGAATTTTCGTATCACTGTAACCATTTACCCTGGAAAAGATAAAATATCCATTGGGGATGTTTACACAAATTCAGATATTAGCTTTGTCTAAACATGAACTGGAGGAAATAATTGAAGAACTTGCTTGGATGTATCAAACTCACAAAAAAATCCTTCGCATTCCTTTTTGCTTTACAACTATATTACTAATGCTAATTACCTCGTGTCACCATACAAATCTTCAACTTCGTCAATTAATGGTTTGTAACAGGTATCTCTTTCTTTTTGACCCTCGGCAGTCCAGTCTCGGACGATATGCTTCAAAACCGCTTGTAGTTTGTCATAATCGAAAGCCGTCGGTTCAGCAGGAGGTGCGGTTTTTAAAGTCTATTTACAAACACATTTACAATTTTAAAGATAAAAAATGATGCATTCAAATACAAACTATATTAATGCCCAGAAAGCGAAAGTGTTTGCTGTGCAATAAACAGATCATTCATTTACCTGAGGGTAGACCTCGTCGTGGTTTTCGAACATGCTCGAAGCATCCAGGATCATTAGCTGAAACAGGTTGTGGTTCACATCCACACATCGTTTGATATCTTCAACATGATCTCTATAGTCCCGAAGCCAAACCTGATGCCTTTTAGGCATGGACCGTACAAAGCTAAGGGTTTTGTCGATCCTGTCATAGCTAAACTTTCTAAAAAGAAACCCCAAGACGTTCAAAATGACGTTCTAAAAAGTGGTTCGAATGTTTCATAATGATTATCAAATGGATCAATAATGTAATGTATCATAATGTATGCCGTAATAAGTGAGGGAAGACTTACTTGTATCGCCGAAAAGTAGCCGATATTTTGTGGTAATGGCGAAGCTCTTCTTCCCAGTCCGGGTCGTGATATTTCCTCCGAGAAGGTGGCGAGGATGATGGCGATAAAGGCCTTTCATTCAGGTTTGAGTTATTATTGGATAACGTGGCAGAGGAGATTTCATCGCTTGTTCCATTTCCATCCAAGTCGCTACTTTCCGTTGGCATCCGTCTTTTCAAGTTTGTACAATTATCAATTGTTGTAGTTTCCGGGATTGGTAATTTCACTCCGTTCACAGGCTCACTGGAACTAACGTCCGCACAAATGGCTGTTTCCGAACTACTCATATTTTTTGGACGTGAGCTGTATAAACAAAACCACTGATTAAAATTTAAACAAAAAATATAAATACGAAGAGGAAGTGTGAAGTAAATCCACAATCACTTCGAGTCTTCTTGGTTCTTTTATGTATTTTGCTCGGTTTTCATTTCAGAGAGCATCTGATTTCCAGCGCCAAAAAGTGGTACTGTGCAGCACCGACACTGGTACCCGACATCAAGAATCTACATTTTGTATGCTACTTTTCATTTGCTCAACTTGGCTAGCATGGGATTATTGCTCACTTACTCACATGTGTATTGCGCATAGGTATTATCATAGGGAAATATATCAAGTTTTAAAATTCATATGGAAACTGTTTACAGATTCGACTATTCAAAATTTGTCCGTCAATCAAGGGATTACAGATATATAAATACCATTTAAAAGTGTCGCTGTAAAAAGTATGTCCATCACCATGATTTAGTGCCAGTATTGTCCTTAAATTCAGATCTAGTAATTACCGGACTAATTTGGGAATGACAGATTTTGGTTTAAAATATGACTTAGTAATATATAAAACGTGCAACAACTATTTGGAAAGCGACGGTATCGAATAACTGGTATTATCATAGCTCTTGGATACAGCTTCTCCAATAGTTATTAATCTTTGGATATATACTAGGCAAAATTCTAATCCAAAATCCCAAATTTCAAAATAATTCCACTAATAAATAAATCTAAATTAACAAATAAAGTGCAAAATTCGCAGTCTGCAGCATATATTCATGGTGACGGATTTTCTGTCACCAACGCCATTTCATAATTAATTTAGATATTCATTTATTAGCATTAGGAAGTACTCTAAACTAAATGAATGAGGACCTACAAAATGAATTGTTTTCCTGATTACGGACCATTAGACTACATTGTACTCAACATCAGGTCAAGCCTACAAAAAATAAAACAAATAGTTATAGAAGACTTTTCTGTCCATTGTTTCATGAGAAACGCGGTCGCAGAAACATTTCGGTTGCATTTAAGTTCATTGTTCGCCTTTTCGTGCTCAGTCTTGAGCTTCTATACTTTTACCGACGCGTCAACCAACTAGCGTCTCATTCACTCTGTTCGTCGCTTTCAGGTATTTATGGAACCAGTTGAAAAAGTATTTGTTAGAAGCCTCCTCCTCCGTCTTTTCTGCTTTTGCCAATCTATCTGACAATACTTCAAACTCAAACAGGTCCACCAAGCGCGCTGCCCAATTTTAATGGATCGAGCTTATTATCTTAACCATACAAACCTCAACCCTAACAATCAATCCCCAACTGAACCAACCTGGTAGAATAACGTGTCTAAATAAATATATACAAAATATAAATTCGTTTACGATTTTTCAAAATATTAATACCAATAAATAAACCTTTCAAAGGTAGAAGTAAGGAGTGCGGGATTGTCCTTTATAAAGTTTTCGAACTTTTTTATTGGTGAATATTTGTGACCACTGAAAAAACACTAATTAACGATTTCAAAATCCAATTTCATCAATGGATTTCAAATCAGCGTTGCCGATAACCCCTATCTACTGAATTTGAGCCGTTTTTGA
>JAANSN010001587.1:0-31935 GCA_036850665.1 Dicranocentrus wangi
TACGAGTGTGATTTAGTTGACTTGCAAATTATATTTTTGTAGTTTTATTGGGACAACAAGCAATCAGTTTTGATTGATTAATGAGATTGTTCAGATTGTTCAGATTGTTCAGATTGTTCAGATTGTTCAAATTGCTCAGATTGCTCAGATTGCTGCTCAGGTTGTTGTGCTGCACAATATAACTTTATCTTTATAACCATTTCCATTTTGACATGCGGAATGGATCCGTATTACATGGTTGACTTAAACTTGGCATACTTCCAGCTTGTACTGAATGTACTGTTATACACAACTCAAAGATAAAAAAGTCTATATTTGGAGTTACCTTGTGAATTTTCGCGTCGCGTGAGTGTCATCAATCCAATGAGTTTTTAAATAAAAAAAAACTTTCACCTTATCAATGAAATCAAATGTCAGGCTGGGGAAATGAGTGAGAAGGAGTTTTGACGCAAGGCCCAAGTTTATTGCCATTTATTGCGTATTACATATTAGTCACGAGGAAAACTGCAATAAAATGAAAACCCACGTTGATGTCTTGAAAGTTGCAGCTCACCTAGGTGCATTTTCAAAGTTTTCGAGATGAGGAGGATGAACGGAGCAAAGTAGGGACGACGGAATACCGTAGCCTATAAAGGAAAAGGAAAGGATGGATTTTTGCCGTTTATCTCACCACCTTATCTTGAACTCTGTAATTTGAGCATTTTAAAGGCGTCCTCTTACCCTTCTTTAATAACAGTTTGTCACTATTTAGAGTGGACCCAGTGGACTGTCTCTCTCGCTGGATCTCTCGTTTCTCCTTTCGCCCTTCTTCCATAATCAAAGAGTTGTGCTGTGGATACTCGAGACAAGGGCACAACAATGATGCTCGTCATGATCATGCTCACCATCATGCTCACGCAATCTCAACATACCCTGTGTCTTGGTGGATGATTATTAAGTATTTCTATTTGGCTGGTAGAAATTCGACACCTGGAGATTCCAGCTTATCTCGAGGTTCCATCCGAGCTGAGATGGGGAGACCACTTACAGAGAGAAAATATTTATTTGCATCCAATTTTAGAATTAAGGTGGTTAGTTGGAAAACAGTAGGGTCACATTTCCACAGGCTACAGGCTCCACCTGTTCAAAGAATCTCCACGAGCTTGACGATCTGGAAGGAATAATAGGGCTGGGAGGTTATAATAATAACGTGGAAAATTACAGTCACATCGTACACAGGATTACATAGGATTACATAGGTACATAGGATTGAGGTACACATCGTAAAAGTTTGTTAGTTGAGAATCTAAAAAATCCTCTGTACTCTCCGTCGTCGCGTCGCTCTTTAGAAGGCTAATTGTTATGTATCTAATCTTGACTCACAGCATATATCCATCCCAGCCAGTGTATCCATAAAGTTGGCAAAAGTGTACAGTTGGAAAAAGGAAAACTATGTAGTTGTATTTTTTAATAAAACACGACAAGAAAAATGGACAGCAAATCAGATTAGCCTAAACTTTTTATGTCGTTTTACAGTGGTTACGCATTTGCTGGGTCACGACAGACAACCCCTCTACTCCTCCGGAGGGAGAAACTTGACAGCAAACGATGATTTCGCTATAATTATATTTATCATTGTTTACCACAATTTTGCATTTTAAAGCTGATAATGTGAAACTCAAACCTTGTCAAGTTCAAAATTTTGCGAGGTGCACATAAACTGTAGATTTGTAGCCTAGCATTAACTTTGAATGACATCAGAGACGCATACCTTTATATAGATTAACACACTGCCAACTCATCATCAAGAGTTTTTCAGTCGGAAGCTAAGCTACCTATACGATTTTATGAGTATACATACATACATACCACCACTATGATGAGATGTGTGTAAGTTTGTGAGAGACACATTAGACTTGTCAAGGATTCATTTGTGATTAAAAAAAATGTGACTTGTTTCTTAAACCCTGGCCTCTCATCTCTCTCTCTCTCTCTCTTTCTTTCTTCTCTAGTTCTAACCTAATTGGCCCTTCTCCCGCTTTATAATTAAATCGTCGAGCCACGGGTTAGATGATCAAATGCCGACTATTTTAGTAAGTAATGACACGCTCATTTAAAGCACTGGAAGCAGCAGCAACTCGTCGACAGCCTTCCTCCATGAAAAAATGCACACACATTCACACATCTTTTTCGTAGCTTAGCTCACTTAGCTCGTTCGTTGGCACGGAGAGGCAGAATATAGGTAGGTAGGTAGGTACCCATTATGCAAATCAGCCTTGTGTCGTAACAACCTGAAGAATAAAAAATGCTCTTGTTACAACAATGAAAATCAATGAGAACTTATTAGGCAGGAGGATATCACCTGAAATAGTTGTAACAACCGGCACATCAAACACCTTCCTAATGACTAATAGATGCTCTAAATCATGCTATTACCAACCCGTGTGAAAAAAGTACGCATTTCTTAGGTACCTAATCCAACTTGCGAGAAATTGCGTTAAAGTAGCTCTAGTTGCGAATACGATGGCAAATGTGGCCGATGTGGCAAACGGGGATTGTTAGCATTGTGGATATACCGTAGCCCGACCCGGCTTCCACTTGATTTCCCAATTTGATTGTGATTTCTTTAGACTCAATCATTAAAGGTGAATCAAGTTGGTGAGCTTTCCACTTTTACTACCGCACGATGCTATGCTATGCTACAGAGTCTTCCAACTTAAAACTTACTTTTAAGACATTGATCTCTTAGTATTAGCTTTTTAAACAACGAAATTAGCTGCTACATTAGAAGCGGGATTACCTCACATTTCACTTCACGCTCGTAACGCTGCTCGTTTGTTTCCAGGGAGGGAGGTGGTTCAGGTGGTGGACAAGGATAGTATTTCTCAATTAGTTTCATGCCACTCTGACTGATTATTTTGGTGAGGGGGATGGTCACAAGTGAAACGGGAGACGTACTCACTCACCCTGGCCGCCACATTGCAAACCTGTGAACAGATTTAAACTTTGGAACAAAATTTATTAGTGGCGATATACAAAATGTATCTTGTTCCTCATACTTTATTGCAATGAGAAGAAGACGGGGATATTGTTTTTTATTCATGGAGATTTCCTTGCTCCGAGCTTGTCCGTTTGTCTGACTGGTTTGCTTTTTATCACCCAGAGAGAGAGAGAGAGAGAGAGAGTTCTTACATGAAACAAGAATTCGCTCCCTGAAAAAGTATGGATGACTTACAATGATAAAGTATGTGATATACATACAATTGGACAATAGTTTTAGGTATTATTTTAATGAATAAATTTGGCATTTTGGCAGCGGTACCGACGACGGGGAGACAGATAGACCATCTGCGAGCATGGTGGTTTTTCTCTGTGGACTCATCACCTAAAACATGTTCCATGTACATGAATATAAATATCAAGTGGCACTACACTCTAATCTCTCTCTCTCTCTCTTTCAAACTCTCTTCAGCGCAGTAGTTGTGTTGTCAGCACAAAAAAGCTAATGAAGACTTAAAATGCGGTGCAAGCATATCGCAAAATATATATTATTGAGTTCAAGAGTGTCATTGCTATCATATAAACCAACAACAATTGTTCTCTGGAGTGAACAAGGGTATTGTTTGCATTGTTTCTCTCAACTTTTCAATTTTTCTTGCAAAAAAAATTATGAAACGCTAATAAAACATGGGCTTAGGCATATAGTGAGACGTCTTGGAGACATTTTTAATACACTTACCTACTACCTACTTGTCAGTGAGTAATAAAATGTATTGTTATCCGGGTAAAAGTCTGCTGCCCATACACAAGGATTTTCAATTTTATTTGTGTTTTCTTCTTGCAGTACAACATCACAAAGGAGGAATACCTGCAAGCTTATACGGAGTACATGACCAACGTGAAGAACAGACGGTTGGCCAATCGAGGTTTAATAGGAGTCAAGGATCGGAGAAAAAATGCTGTCACTATAACAAAAACATATCATGACAATGGCACAGGTACGTACGCCATCAAGTTTTATTTCATTTTCACATCTCACATCATCACCAAAAAACCGTCTCTCTCTGCTGCTCTATCGTTGATGATGGCTGTTGGGCTAATGTTGAAAATTGAATCACTCAATTTCATCCAACTTTCACTGCTGCTGCTAGCTCTACTTTACCTACAAACCAGAATATTATTATATATACAACTTTTCTGCAAGCTTGCTTACGCACGCATCGCTCGCTTCAACTGATATCCTACATACTATTCCTACTATCCCAACTCGCAAAAGTCAACTAATTTACTTTTTGTCCTCCAACTTGTCTCCTATTCCCTATCCCTTGTTTTATTGGCTTTATCCCTCGGCAAATTCAATTTTAAGAAAAATGTAGTCCGACAAGTGGAAGATGGATCAAAGGCGAACGAAATAACTCTCCAACCACCACCACCACCTATTTTTTTACGCGTCCACGAAAATGAATTTGTTTTTTTATATATGCCGAATGCTCACAACAATCGGCAGAGGAAAAAAATTCTTAGCAACTTATATAGTCATAGTCAGAAGAGTCAGAGTCATTCTAATAAAACTTGACCTCATCAACTGTCGTAACGTTTGCCAAAATCGTACTTAAATCTATAATTCGTAAGTAGTTATTACCAAATAAGTTGAGTGTCAGTTTTCTCTGATCGCTATTCATTATCGGGGACTTGGCTTCAGCAGCAGCCACGAAGCCGAATGCCGAATGCCGAATGTAAAAGGAGCTCGCCGACGGATATATATAAGTAATATATACGCTTTACTGTTTCCACTCCAATAAATATTATCTTGTTACAAACATTAAAACTCCAAATCAACAATTGTCCGTGGTGGTTGGTGCATGCCACTACTCTGCCATATTTTAGACATTTTTTTTCTTCAAAAAGGGGTATTCCGAGCGAGCGATAAGGTCATCAAACGGCAAGTGTCAAGAGGAGCAGTGGTGATGGTTACATACATACATACAACAACAAAAAAAAACAAAAACACATTATTTTCTTTTTTTTTCCACTGCTGAATACCGCTGCATATCTGCATATTTTCTGCGCAAAGCCACATCCAAATTATAAAATGAGGAAGGGTGGATTGTGGATTGTGGATTGTGGATTGATGTATTGAGGAAAAATTATTAATCTTTTCTTCGCTCACTCATTCTTTCACTGCCTCATCAATGGGTAGCGAGTAGTGAGCAAGGAAGGCAGCGAGCGAGCTGCAGAAAGTTGTTCTCGGTCGGACGGAGTAGTAGTGGGGGTATTAGTATGCGTGTACTTATTTTGTCTCCGCAGTTCTGCTTACCATTATTTCATAATACATAATAATAAATATAAATATACACTATATATAAGGGAAATATGATTGGCAGGTCACGCAACAGGGAGCAAACCTGAATATAAAAGAAAAATTTAGAAATCAAAGGATTGATCATATCAAAAATAATATAAAACATATTTTGTGTTGACTACTATTATCACCTGAACAAGTAGGTAGGTAGTAGTAAGAGGGATTGAAAAGTGTGATGTTATTCTTTCTTTTTTTTTTTTGAAAAAAAAATACACACCAATAAAAAATGGGGTTGTCTATAATAGAAACAATTTTTGGATTATTTTATCATTCATAACGGCTACCGCAAAGGAATTGTAATGAGGAATGAGAAAATGTGTGCCTACAACCTTCAAAAACACCTATCAGAGCTGCCTAAGAGAACGACTTTTAAGATCAAAGTTAGAGTCGTCTCTTCATTTTTGAGAGATTTGATTGATAAGCGTGCCATTCGATAGACATGATGAGGTACACTTCTGCCTGCGTCTTCTCCTCTTCTTCGTCTTCTTCTACTTCTGGGGCACCCTTCTTGTTGTACTTTTTTTTTCATCTCTCTCTCTCTGTTCTCTGGTGAGATGATATGTGTCTGCTCAGACGACGCTGCCTGCACTTTGTTACAAATTTTGGATGAGTGTTATTCTGTTATTCTTTTTTGCATCAGTAGTAGTAGTATCACCCATCACCACAGGATTTTTTTTTTCTCTCGGAGAGCTTGTCCTCATGTGTGGGGATACATGGTTAAGGTGATAGTAGGAGAGCTAAACACGACGGCTAAAGAGCCTCTTTTGTTCAAAAGGGTTATTGAAACGTGTACTACACAACGTTTAGCCTTTTTACACCTCCAACAAACACAATATCCCAGTGTCAAACCAATACGAGTGCGAGTAAACTCAGCTCAGCGTCAGTTGCAGCAGGATGCATTTAAACTGCAATAAAGGTTTTTGAATATATTCATTAAATGGCTACTGCTACTGCTGCTGCATCGTCTCACACAACCAGCACGACCCTGCAACGCATTTTTTTTATTTCTTAATTATGTTATTAAGATACCTGTTTTTCACCAAACAAAATTATATTTTGTGGACCAGTTCTGATGACAAAATGCTATTTCATAATGTAAAAAGGGGATTTCTTCGTCTTTATTTTTTTTTCATTCTGCTTGGAGCATGAAATGTCCTAAACGTGCGCACTGGTTAAAAAAAAGCCCACCACTTGCAAATAACATCTTATACAACTTTAAACAAATTTTTTTTTGTTGGTTTGGTATGTGGTGGTGGTGGTGGTGGCTTCGGTTCGGTTGTAGAGCATGTACGTATACAAGATATAGGTAACTGCAAAAATTGAGACATTAGGAACCTGGTTTTGACACTTAAAATCTAAATTGCAAATATATAGTGTGTAGAAGGAGAGGGAGAACAACAGGAGAACACCAAGAGAAATTGTCGGCTTGGGCATGGGCATGATTCCTCCTCTGCAGCAGCAGCAGCAGAGAGAAGTATTTTTACTCAGAAAAGGTACGAATTTCGTGTTTCGTGTGTTTGCAAAAGAGAGAAACTGTTCAGAACGAGTTCGAAACAAGGAACTTGCCTTTAAATTGTCCATCCTTGTGTAGAGATGCCGAGATTCCCTTTGAAGCTATAGTAGACACAACTGCTGAAAAATGATGCAAGCGAGTGAAGTCTAACACATGACATGACTCTCACCTCTCAGATCATCATCATTACTACTACCTTCCAAAAAAATGTGTATACTGGAGGGACTGACTGAACCTCATCTCGAAACATCAACTCCCAGTTTTTTTTTTGCTTCCTTGAGATAAAGAATGCTTTTGAAATGCTCCGCATACATAACTAATGTGTAGTCATGAAGACGTGCAATTGTTATACGGAGAATTAGAATGATGGCCAAGTGGATTGATTACAAGTTGGCTAATCTACCAAGTGGGTTGTGTGGCCACCCTTTCCCCTTGTGGCAGAGAGGAGATGCCTTGTGTTACCAACTTAATTAATTGTGCGATGAGCAAGAACTTTCAAAACAGCAGTCGGCTGCCATATCGTTATATGAAAACCGGCAATTCTGCAACTTTACTGCAAAAAATGCACTATAATTGATTATAAATGCAGTGAATAAGGAAGTTAACTTGGCTCTTGTGACTAGGTAGGCTTTTGCCCCTGGTGGATTCCCAGACAATTTGTCACAGGGCAGGGGAACGGGAATAAGTAAGTATGCAGAATGGCAAATTACACTTGCAACTTGCTCCTCCGCTGCTCCGCTCCTGATAATCATGTTTGATGACGGAGTAGAGTCCACCACCGGCACCGGTACAATTTTTTTGCCCAAAGTATGCAAAGTAATATGCATTTATGCAAAAAGGATTGGCACAAACCACGAGTACCCGAGTTGGACCACACAAAATTTATTGATTATTCCCAGCAATGAATTATTCCCCGTTAGAGTAATGAATGATGTTCTGTCAAGGGTGATCTGATCCTCTTTCTAACAATGAGACAATGATTTCCTGGAGGAAGTCATGAAACCTGGAGGAAAATTCCCTACTGAAATGCATTGACCTTTAAAGAGGCAAATTTTTAGGCTTATTTTAGGTATTTTATTGCCGACAAATGAATCGTAGTATTAATTGTTTGTCAAACTGTCCATCACAACAGCCCTGTCATACTGAGTTACCTTTCGGACAATCCTTTTTCAATCAATCAGAGTGTCATGCATCAGTGAGCGTCATGATGCGGTAGCGGTAAAAGCGAATAGGCTGAGCCAAAAACTTTCATCAGAAAATCAGACGTTTGAATCCACCAGTTTCTTTTTCCCAACACCCTGTAATTATCTATTTTACTTGAACTTCACTGGGGATTAGCCTCACAAAATGGGATTTTTTGTATGAAAGATGAAATTAGGAAAATGCCAAGGTATTTTTACTGGAATTTACTCAAATCCTACGAATCCTACCTCTCATTAAAAGAAACTCTTTTGCTGCTATTAAATCCTAAATCCTTCAAATCATCATTGCTCAAGACAGCTTCCTATTATCAATCCCCCTTTCTGAAATGATTACTTATTATTGTCCCGACAACTGACTGCTCGCTCCTCCATTTTCATCCATCCATGATGGATCCGTTTTCCCCTCCGCTACAAATTTCCTGACTGACTGCAAAATCGCTGATGAAGACGGCTAATGATTATGTGGAGGGAGTGCTTTTCAAAGAAGCACCTTCCACTCACATGCCCACCACACCGAAAAAAGATCAAATGTCAACATTCTGCCTTCCCTCTTCTTTTGAATTATTCAACGCGAGAATGAAATGATCTTTGCATCACAGAGACGAGCTAAATAATATTCCCTGTGACTAAAATAGTTGGTTCACAAGTTTAAAAAAAAAGTGCACCTGTAAACGAAGCTATTTTTTTCGGTGAACTTTGAGCCCATTGAAAAACTAGACATGCTAACTCAAGTTAAAATATTGTTTGCTGAGATTTCGTCTTTTTTAGAATACCATGAGTTGCGAGTTTTGTGCACGTCTTCCAGTGTTGTTCATACATCACAATATTCACAATGCACCCACATGTTTCAAATGACTTTGATCATGCACGTTGATTCCCATTCGGTGAGTGTATTAGTGCGAACGATAGCTGATAATTAAATTTAAATTGCTTTTAAAAGTGCTCATCCTTCTTAAACACGGTAAATCAGCAAGTTAGTGGTGGCAGAGCACATGTCGGGTAATTCCTATTATATTATTTTTATGGGTAGCAAAGGGTCGGAGGAGGGGATTTACCAGCCGTGCGAATTCCATGGCTGACTTTGCATCTAAACTGTCAGTTTAACACGCTTCGCATAAATGATGAGGAGTAATAGAGAGGAAAAAAAGTGATGTATTGCAACCTGAGCAATTTGTGAATGCAGGCAGCGCAGCGCAGCAGTGCAGTGCTGCTCTGCTACCTATATATTTCTCGAAAATGTGTTCTTCTAGCACAAGTGAATCTGACTAAACACTAAAGGCAGGGGTTTTCTCTACTAAAATATGTGTGACGACAACTCGACCAACACTTCTTGAAATGGGTTGTGTGGGGGGTAAATGGGTGTCGGTATCGGTGCGTCACACACAGGCAAACTAAAAAAAACTAATTTTTTTTTATTAGTGAACCTAATCAGCCATCTAACCAGAGAATAAACAGAATTTGAATGAGTCATAAGCATAATTTCTCTCATGTGTGCCACATTTGAGAAAGGAGTTGACAAAAGGTGTTTTCCACCTGGTAATCTTCCCATTAGCCGCAACAATAGCTTCTTGTTAGATGCTAATATCCTTTTGTCATTAAATATTAATACGTAATATACGTACCCAATTTCAACGTGCTCTGACCACCGGATCGAATCACGAAGCGTGATTCGTGAGTCGTGATAATGATAATAGGTGAAGAAAAAAAACGAATGTAATCTTATGACTTTTTTTTTCTCGTCTTCTTCTTCTACGCAACCGCAACCTAATCATTTTATTTTTCAACTGAAGCCTTTAATCACCCGTGTGTATTCACGGAAAAGCCACCAGCGGCCCCAAATACAAACTCTCGACGGGATGTCTCAGGCCCCTTCTTATTTTTCGATTGACGACAGACACTTCTTTTTTAAAAAAGGGAAATCTCTCTCTCTCTCTCGCTCTCTCTCTCTCTCTCTCTCTCCTTTGAAAAATAACTCTGGCTGTCTGAGTGATTGAGTTGGAGCTCACCAACGATGAAAATTCAGTCCACGTGCTGGTCCTACTTTACATTTCTCATATTCTAATTCGTCACTCGCTCATTCTAGTATTCACTAGTTTGGGTTTCACGACTGGGGTGCATTTCAACTCGTCATGTTCTTCTCCTTCTTCTTCTTCTGGACACGTATGCATATTATGAATAACTATTATAACCCTAAACCATTTCTTTCCCATTTTATATTTCCTTATTAGCCACCCTCTCTGCACACACTATGGTCCCTCTCATTATGGTGAACACTTTCTCCATATTTGGGAATCATTTGCAGCAAGTGTTGATGCCTTTCAGTTAGTTGGCGACAGTTGTTTTTTTCTCTCTTTTTTGGATCCTTCTTTATCACATTTCAATACCATCAAAAAATTTTCTTCTTCCGTTTTGTGCTTCTCAGCTTCTCTTCTATAATGTAATATGCATGCCAGAGCCGTCGTCGATTCCTGTCGTCAACTGGTGGTGGTGGAATCCCTATAATATATTAGCCCGTCTTCGATCGCTATTTTGATTAGGAAATCCGACAGCAGGTAATAAAACATGTGGGTAATAAGAAATGCATATATAATATACGGAGACGCGGAGTATGCTTAGATAAACATGATGGTGATGATGATGGCGAATTTTTTTTCGTATCCAACCCTTGTTAGCTCAAGAAGGTATTTGGAAGATAGGATAGGATAGGTATTT
This sequence comes from Dicranocentrus wangi, assembly GCA_036850665.1. Taxonomy (NCBI): domain Eukaryota; kingdom Metazoa; phylum Arthropoda; class Collembola; order Entomobryomorpha; family Entomobryidae; genus Dicranocentrus; species Dicranocentrus wangi. The sequence continues at coordinate 10,769 of JAANSN010001587.1, forward strand.
GGAAGAGTCCCGTTTTAAATTGCGAAAAACCATTGCCATTGCTGCTACTGTTTGCCGTTTGCTACTCCGCTCCTGCTCCTACGTGGTAATCATAAAAAGCGTCCGTATTTGGCGTTTACAGGGGATTTGATCCTTTTTAGTGTTTCTAATTGCACTGCGAAAAAAAAGTCTGTAGTAAGGAGACTCGTCTCGTCTACTTTTCTCCCACAGGTTAATTAATATTCAGAGGGTGATTAAAGAATCACATGTGTGCATACTCATATATTATTAGGCATTTGGTTCTCCACTCAGCGAAGAAAAATGTCTAAAAGTCTTGGGGTGTTGCATTACCTCAAATTAATAGGACGAGCAACTCGTTAATTTTAAGGGGTTAAGTGAGCCACAAAACTGTATCTGATAATTAGAGTAGATGTAGCCCACTGATAAGGCTCATCGCGGATGAGTATAATTATCCGATTTTTCAGCTGATTATTGGCTCTCACTAGAAAGAAATCATCAGGATTCCATTTCACTACAACATAACAGACTACAGCCTACTACTACTACTAATATTTGTGCTTGCAAAAAAAAACTTATTGATATGTTGGTATTTTATAAAAATGCACACGAGGATATAGTCTGTTGGCCCCAAGTCAGGTATTCACCTCACAAGCAATCCGGTTTGTTATGTATAATTGTGAAATTCGTTATGATCAACTTGTGTTCTGAAGAAGAGATGAAATGCGCATGGGTCGTCAAAGGGGTAGGTGATTTTTTTTTTAGAGAAAAAGCATTTTCTTTGAAAACGTTCAAACGTTGCGAAAAGAAAAACGGTGAGTCAGTTATGATCATGTTTAGTTAGATTAGAACCTTTCCAGAAATCCAAGTTCGCAGAGTGCAACTTGCTGGGATTGACTTGATGTATAGCGATGGATGGTTGGTGGATTTTACACACCTTGAATTCTACCTAAAATATATATTATACGAATTCTCGACTTGATAACCTTACACTTCAGGTACACGTGAACTATGATGTAACTATATCAAGTGACTCAAGTGACCAATTAAAATTAAACGGTTACAGGTAATCAATCAAGGGAACTCACAATGCAATGGTCAGATACGTACTACTATGATCGAATGATTCCTGTGTTTGCCCATTCCTCCTCCTCCTGATCTTTAAGATCGATAGCAGTAAAACCAACTAATAAGATCAACTCAGATTAGTATCAATTTGTGTGAGCTTTAACTCCCGAATACGCTGCTGCTGCTCCTGCTGATACGGATCAACTGCGAAAAAAAAATTTGCAATGCCGAATGTGTGATGTCTAGCCCGAAGGCGTGAATTAGAGATTAAAGTAACTGATTAAGTTTACGAGGATCATATCATCTAGATTTTGTCTTGTCAAGAAACAGCAAATGTCTTCACCGTTGTTGTATATCCACTTGAGCAGGAGGATTTTGCTCCTCTCTCCAACTTTTTTCTTCTAGAGGTATGCCTACTTGCCAGAACTACATTCCGATATATCTGATAAAAGAAACGACAAGCTTGGGTTTGCTGAGAGTCTTTTGCTGATGTCGTTTTCTGTAATTAAATTTGAGCAACACCATCTGATATGGGAATTATATGATGAACGATGTTTCAAAAAATGTATATTATTTTCTCTCTCTTGATTTGATACAATCTCCTTTGAAGAGCCCATGCATGCAAGAACACACACACAACTTATATGAGAGAGAAAAAACCTGTCTGTCCCCTCCTGTCCAGTCAAAGAGATGGCAAAAAAGAAGCAAACGGAGGAATAAAGACCAATTTGAAAATTCATAGATAGATGGGAAATCAAGGTTGTGCATCTTTACTGGTTGAGTGGACAGCATAAAGATGGAATTCCATTACACGGCAATCATGACGGGAAATCAGTGTCATAAAACTAATCTACAAAATAGTAATAATTAACTCAGAAACCTGATTTTTGCTCAGCCACTGTAGTAGTAGTAGTAGTAGCTAGGGGCTCGGGGTAACAGCGTTAAAAATCAGTGGCAACTTGGTTGTAGCGAGGGGCCACGAAACAAGGGTAAAGTAACAGCTAATAGGTAGAAAGGATAAGATTCGTCAGCAGAATCAGCATCAGAGATCTACTATTAAACGTCATCTTACCGGTTGCGTTTTGTCATTAAAAACCAGCATCACTATTTACACGACGCTAGAAGAATGCAAAAAGGACAAAAACAAAGCAAAAAGCTTGCAACAACAGAAGTAGCAGCAGCAGACTAACTACCACACACGAACTCCTCCGTCTGAATCTTTACCAAAAATTTAATCTGATGACTTTAACCTGAAATAGTAATTTAACACAGGGTGTATTACAGGACTGGATAATTTTTTTGGTTGGTTGCATACTCAAATAATAGATAGAACGCTAATACTACATTCCTACCGTACTTTACTAGATTAACGGGTACCGTAATAATGACTAATAGTTTTAAGATAGGACGAACCAGAACTTCTGGTATTTTATTAATAAATCAGTATATTGATTAGCTATTACTGCTATTAGCTATTATTAACACAAACTCAGTGGGCTACTTTGCGATTTTGACAATGGTTTGACGAGGAAATCCGATATTAAAGCAGTCCCGTCGCTTTGTAATACCAGAAGTCGTTCTAGGCAACTTATTATAGAGCTCCTCTCTCCTCAACCACTGCTGCGCTGCGTTCTTGCTTGATTACATTTTTCTCGAATGATGCGAATAGTTCAATAGCAACAACAGCAACTATGAATCTTTTTGCGTGTGTGTGTGTGTGTGTACGTGTTGGGTGTACCTACCACCATAATTTATGCAGATTGCACAAGACAATGAAAAATTTATTTTGATTGTGAAAAGTCGACAGCCACTTCCGTTGCGGAGTAGCAGCAGCGGCGACCTCGAGATATTTACTATTAAATTATATATTGGTCTCTGTACACCACTAGTCCTCCCGTGCCCCTCCTCAGTTCACTGTTCACTTCCCGAAACGCCACATTTTCCTCCTTCGGGTGGGACAATACACCCCTTCCACTCCTTATCTAGGATACATAAAAGTTTATGTATCCCCCCGTCTCCACCCTCCAGACTGGCGCAAACAGGTTAGTGAAAGAAAAAGATATATTGTGCTGCTACTACTACTACATACTACAGCACAACTCACCGAAAAATGGGTGCTATTTTATTGCACGCATTTTTTTCACAAAACTTCCCTGGGAAACGGGATGAAAAATGGAGGCAGGTGATTCCAGTGACAATTAATAATTATTAATATACGCTCTCCGGTGTTATATCCCTTGCTTTAGGACACGTAAACGGGTTTCAGGGTGTTGCTGTAATTCGCTATTTGAAAAAAAAACAATTTGTATTTTGGCAGTACAGAAAAAAAAGATGGGCTAAAGATTGCGAGGCTCGGCTGCAAGAGTCAACATATTAGAGAAGTGGTTGTTTTTAGTGGTCAGCACCGTGAGTAGTAGTGGATCACCGCAGCGTTCCTAAAACATACAAACACCCTATGCGTTTTTTTCTTCTTCTTCTTCTTTTTTGCTGCTCAGGTCACAGCTTTATTTGTTTCAGAGGATAAAAACACCCCTCCTGGGAATAAATCCACACTTAATGTAATTACGAAAAAAGGCAGAGGAGAAGGGAATAAGTTAGCTTACAACTAGAATATCAACTTGCATGAAATTACTGTTGCTGCATCTTTCCTCGATAATGGAAATAAGTAATATGGATTTATATGCTGTTTCATATTATTTGACTGATTTCGTTGGGGTAAACGGAAGTGTGTTGAATACAAATTATTCAATTTGGAAAAGCGAGCAGTAAGCGAGCCGAGAGTCAACCCTCTCGGACGGAATATTACTTTTTTCATACACGATTTTTTGGGCAACCTGCTCCTTTTAATCATTCATAAAGCGTTCCGCCACATTTACCTTCCTTTAAAGGCAGGCAGGCAGGCTCGATTACTACTGAACCAGTGACCAGGGAGCCAGCCAGATGAGTTGAATATTAAGTTACAGGAATGTTGAGGAGTTTTTCTTCATGAAGATGACTTACTTTAAAATCTCTCTTTGGCTACCCTTTCCCTATACTTTATAATTCTAGCAAAAAGTAGGTGTATTCTTGATGTACGGTATACGGCGGTAATGGCCGAGTCGCTCATGGCAAGGAAAAAGTCAACGGTCACGAAGTCACGACGACCGACCCAGGATATATCAACCAACCATAATGTTTGCGAGGACAGGAAGACGTTAGGGGAACTTCGAAGGAGTGTCTTTTTTGTGTCGTGGGTGGTTTCAATTACTCAGAGGAAAACAATGTTCTGATTTTCTGATTTAGTTTGTCAAAAGTGACAGGTAAATGACAATTAGGCCACCCAAATGAGCACTAGAACAAAAAAGAGTGCAATACCTCATTTCCTCTCTATCTCTCCTTCCTCTTGCAACTCACAGAACAGCGGAGAAGAGAATGTAATGATCTTTGAAAGCAGCAGCGACTTTAGTACTTTAGCACGTGGCTAACCCACACCATGTTTTTTCATAGGTAATAATAATAATGGTATACTTACCCACTATACGAAAAATGCGTGGACTCACTTTGTCTTCTTTGGATATTCCAAAGGATTGTAGTCAGTAGACGAACTGACAGCAGCACACTATTGCCGACTGTGACTCACACATCATGAAATCATACACTTCCCACTCATCATCATCTCTGTGATGGAACCAAAGCAGCTATAATGGCAAGTGACATGAGCCCCTAAAAAGGTGGAGAATATGACATAATATAAGTTGAAAAGATTTTTTCCCACATGGTTTTGTTTCCTGTCTCGTCTCCAAACTTTAAAAAAACTGTGGTGTGTGTGGTATAGTATATTATTATATTCCTTTGCCGCGACATGAAGGTTGCCCACTGCGAGCTGTTTGCTTGACAGTTATTTAGGAAACCATTAGGGAGGAGGAATCCTTCACAACATAGGGAGAGGAGCATATACGCTCATAGCATTAATAATAATAATAACAAAATGCAATGAATGACCATTAGGGAAAAAAACTCTATCGAAAAGCACTTACCTACCTACTACTAGTCAGTCTTCACCCACATGATGCATTACGACGACGCCGCGTTACTTCTTAGTACTTTTGTCCCTTTCACTAAAAATTTACTCTCTGCGGCTAATTCATACGAAGCAAGCAAGGTGACAGGGTATGAAAAAAAAATTCCTTTCGAATCTCTTACGGATCTTTATTATAAACCCATGTTACACCTCGGCATGAATCATCGGCTTCCCTTTTTTTAGCTTTCGCATCTTTCTGTCATCATTCTATTAAGATTTTACACGCTACATGACAAATTATCCTTTTCTCTCAAAACAATTCACACTGTAAAAGCATGAGTGTTTTTTCGACTCGACAAACGCATTACCATTCATAACTAAACGAGACGTTTAAAAAAACTAACAAAAATTTCCCCTCGAAACATATTCGACTTTTAGCGAGAAAAAAAAATGTGCGGAGGAATCGCAAAAGTATCAACACGCCCTAGTGTTTCTGTAAAGTCATTCAGAAAAGGTTGATGAAGTAATCGAGTTGGAAAAATCCACATGGTATATATATATATATATATACACCATGAAATCTTGGAATCGGCACATGTGCATGTGTGGGAATTTGCCATGTCAAAAAATAAATAATAGTCTATGTGGTCCCGTCGTTTCCCTTTTTGAAAATGGTTATATTATATACATCTAGTCTATATGATATACTCATGAATGGATGTTCATAATTTTAGATCATGATTCTAAATTTAACCCCATGTTTTCATCTGTGATTCGTATTTTTAGCATCCTCACACTTAATACGGCCTTTAAAGTTCATTTAGGAAGTCATAAATTTGCTCTCTCGCTCCTCTTCTCGAAGAGGAGTCTTCGTCTTCACATATATTCATGTGGAGTGGTGGAGTGGACTCATGAAACGACTCGTAAAAATTGTCAAAACTGGTAACTTCTGGTTTATGGAGCCATCACAAATTGCAATTTTTTGATTTAAGGCTCTTCTCTCCTTATTCACTTGTACCTGTTAAAACAGCGGGCTAAAGGTGTGGAGTGGAGGGCAACTGATGCCTACTAGTTCCAATTTTATATTCTATAAATGAACCACCAACCATTGCATTCCTCACTATCGATCCTCACCCGAAAATCCTTTTATCTCTTATCCGCCTAGTAGAAAAGCTTTTTGCAGAGGATTTTTTCCCCTCAAAAGTTGTAAGTGTTGTAACGTAACCTGTAACAGCAAATTAGCTACCTATTTCACTCCATTTTTTTTGTGCGCTGCTGTCCTCACAGTAGTCGTGTGATATTGCAAAGGCGTGCAGCATCGTGAATCATCAACTCTGACGTTTCTGTTATGTCTGCTGCAATGTGTAACGTATGAACGTAACTGCGCTTTGTGTGTGGTAAATCGTTTGTTTCTAAAGTTATTCTTGCTCTTTTACGACGATGATGATGATGAGATGAAGTTTTCCGCCTCTATATAGGTTGTAACAAACGAACGAACGAACGAAATAACCCTTTTCTAAATCTAAATCTTGTGACATTTGATTTTCCTTAAGCTATATACTTGCTCTGCTAGCTGGGCATATACCTAGTCAGTTTGATCAGAGGGAGAAAAAAAATTATCTTTTCATCTCCTCAAATATCAAGATTATTATGATGATTTCCTTTTTAAAAAATGTATCCCTGCTCGCCTTTTTCCCAAATTAGGAATTGGTCAATTTTGTTTTTGACGGAGTCATTTTCTGATGTCGTCATACTGTATGACGCGAGGAGGAGGTTGTTTTCTTCTATGGGCAGCCAGAGGTACCACCAGTTATTTATTTAAGCATGCATTCCTTGCGCCATACGCTTCCGGATGCACAATCTCACATTTTTCAATTAGGTTGCCGAAAGTATTTGGGTCACTACAAGACATTATCCTTGAGATTAAACAACATTGTCATTTTCCCCCTTCTCGTTCGCGACTCCTTTCTCGTCGGTTGTCGGTCGGCTCGCTCGCTCGCTCAGATTTAGTGAGTGTCGAGACACGTGACGAGAAATCAAGATGAGAGACAGGCTAAATAGACATCTCATCACCCTTCTGATAATTATCCCGTATTAACTCCTCAAATCGCGCATTTTTAAATTCAGCAAATATTTTCAATTCAGAGTCCCTTCTTGTATTATTATGGTAAGAACTGTATTACCCGTTTACAGTTCGTCTCCTCTCTCTCATTTTTTTACGACTCTGAAGTAAGCTATATATTACTACATATATCCACATATGTATTTATGCTGTTGTACTGGTTTAATTTTTATTGAGAAAAACAAGAGCAAGTGTTAGAAGAAGATCTCTTTTGATATAGTTTTTCATCTCTCTCGGCACCCACAAAAACTGCAGCAGCAGCTACATCAAAAATTTTGCGTCTAGCTCACACTCGAACTCACAACTCTTCAAAAATTATACACATATAACGTAGATTATCATCATACCTTTGACTAGGTACTAAGCAAATGAATGTCGTCTGACAAGCATATGAAATCATGTTGTGGTATTTCATACATACCTACCTACCTACTTGCTCTCTAAAAAACAAAAAAAAATAAATATATATATTCATACCTCCACCACCACCACCACCACCACCACCATGAACAACAAGTCAATCTGTTCATGTTTTGTAACATCGGGCATAAATGGAGCACTGAAGTCAAGGCATTTATCTTCACTCAATTGCGGTGTGGTGTTTTTTTTTGTTAAATTCTCGTTTAGACACGAATTAAATGTTGCACCTATCAAAACGTACTCTCATCATCAGTGGAGTGCAGCAGTGCTGTGGTGGTTGTGGAGGATCTTCTTCTGTAAACTGATGCCATACTAATATTTTAAAACAAACATGTCATAAAAACTTGCGAAAGTTTTCACCCGGGATATTTTTATATCCACTCCACACGTAAATTTTGGATGAGATGAAGCCTGCAAAAAATTTACAAGTGCTCAGCCGAAATTTATTATTATCATCGAGCTGCAACATGATCTCTCAAAAATGGCAAAATATGATATCACTTGTTGATGATGGGTGCTTTTGATGCCTGAAAATATACATACCTACTCCGCATGCAGGCGCAGGAGCAGCAGCGCAGGCAGAGAAGGAGAAAAATAATAATAAATGAACATATTTTCATTTCGCCAATATCCCCGAGAGAAACATGCTTTGGGTGTTGTGATAGTGATGATGATGGTGGTGGTGGTGGAGTGATACAGCATACTACTCCTAAAATGCTCCCCATCCCCACCTGACATGCCGAAGATGATGGAGAAGACGAAGGAGAAGAAGAAAGAAGAACTAAGAAGACGAAAACTGAAAAACCTGATGTGGTAATTTGACAGTAGCCGAATCAGGAGCAGGCACATCTCAACAGATATAATATAACATAACTGCAGATTTGTGGTAAACGCTTGAAGCACATCTCTCGAGGCCGTAACCTTCTAGGGAGACGAAAAAAACTTTTTTTTTTTCGTCTAACCAGGTTTTTACATAATAAGCAAATACAAACGATAGAGAACGAGCCATTGCCACTAGGCAACAGTTATTCCATGCAATGAAAGGGTGTGTACGTTGAGGAAGTTAGGGTCGTTTTTCTGCTACACACGCATATTACATCATGCACACTTGCACACACACACCGACCGAGTCAGATCTCAATTCAAAAGAGGGAGAAAAGAAGAAGAATAAGAGCATGCAATTCTTATTGTTAGGGGAAAATAGTTTTTGTGCATTAGATTAAGAAGAAGAAGAAGAAGAAGAAAAAGAAACGTCTTCGAGATCGAGAATTATTTACACACTTGACTGTAAACTCGACTTATGGGCAGATTAATCAAGACTTTGTCTGCTACTGCTTGTTCTTCTTACCACCACCACCACCACCACCACCACTGCCCTTTGATTTTACTCATTCAGGGTCCAAATGGTGCGCCCAGAGAAAAAGTTGAAGTTGAAATGTGTATCTGATGAAGAGAGAGAGAGAGAGAGAGAGAGAGAGAGAGAGGATCATCATCATCATCAAAAGTAGATAGAGTAGGAATTGCTGTTGACTGAGAGAGAGCATCTTTTGCGAAATATACTGTTCTTCCTACATGGAATGAATTAACTTGATTGACAGGCTGACAGAAAGCGATCCTCAAAGAAAAAAAATTGGGCATTTTTTTCTTATTGGGTTTATCCGTCTCCTCGTTCCTCCTGTGCATTTGAAAAATATGTGTGTGCATTCTTAATTTACGGTGTGGATGTGTGTGTATTTATTTGTTGTGTATATACATCCACAGGAGTTTAGGTAGATACAAAACAACATTTGGAAAAAAGGGATAAGAAGACTCATGTATGTACACACACACAGAGAGAGAGAGAGAGAGAGAGAGACAGGTGAAAATAATGCTTTTTTTTTGCGTCGAGGGAATGGGTCTGGGTGCCATTGTATTACATATTTTTTTGGGATTGATGTATCAACATCGGTATGTTAAACACAAAAAGAATGATGATCTACAATCACAACAATAATACATTTTTAGGTTTTCATTTCGAAGAGATAGATGTGCACTTTTTTGCATCCACCACGCCGCTCATGGGTGCATCCCTAATGATCCCTGTCGTCGTCCAGTTCAAGGTTTGCACAACCTCCATGTATAAAAAAATAAAGAAGCTTTTTTTGGAGTAAGCTCACAGGGAAAATGTGCTGCTCCTATAATGTAACTTTGGGAAAGTATGCAAGTTACCCAAGATTGATTTTTCTATTTTAGAAATTTGAGTCAAATTCATTTTGCTTGTTTAAGTGCAAACAAAAGAAAAAGTTTTATAAAGTAAAAGTGGCTTTTGGGAATGCGGCCGACTCGTCCCAAAAAAATTATATTCGCTTCATAACTTTTTTTAATGGGGAGGGAGGATACCTACTAGACATAAAAAAACGACGATTTGGAAACAAAACCAGAAGCCAAAGAGGCAGGTCAACCTGCCACTCAAATTCGCACACAAGAATTCGTCATGGTTAACACATGTTTCTACTCGTGTTAATTCCGCAGAACACCAAAGTCAAACATGAATATACACTCTTAATAAAATGTCATTTGCCCTTGTCGATTTTTAATTGAGAAAGAATAAGATTACATGAGGCTTTTCATGATCACCATCACCAACCATCATCTTTCTCACTGAGCATGAGTCTCCCCGAGACACTGATTCTGGGAGTGTGTGATCGAGGAAGAGAGAGTGAAATCTTCACTGAGCTTTTTGTTTTGTGCACAAGTGATACATGATGCAATCTGGATCTGGATTTTTTTTTGTTATCCGCCGAGTGGAGAATTTAATATAAAAAATGCGATCGGCGATCGGTGATATAGCATGTGTGTGTGTGTGTGTGTAGATACATGTGTTGATACAAGAGAGTGCAATTCAAATTGTACCTATTATTATGTATTCTATCCATCACTACTAAATTTTTTGGAGGTGGGTAGTAGAGTTGGAGTAGTTGAGTTGAACCACTTGACTTGTTTTATGAAGATATGCAAACTGTTCTCAAATGCTCCGATGACGTGAAGACAAAAAGGTGATGGTGGTGGTGGTGGTGGTGGTGATCAGATCATCATCATAGCTCAACAGGATAAAAATACTTTAACTTGACAGTTGCATTCGTAAATGCCTCATTGGGACTGTCTCATTGGCATAAAAAGAAACCACTTTTATATGCATATCGGATGATGGTGTCATCCCGCGAGTGTAAGTGTTCCTTGTCAAAAATATGTGTATATTTTTTGCAGAAGGAGAGGTCGGATAAACCCTGTCATTTACACCGATCTCACCATCATCATCATCATCATCATCGCATCGCATCGGCAACCCTAACTTTTCTAAGAACATGAGAAGGATACATGTAATAATAAATATGGGTGTATATTTAAGTAAAGTAGCTGTTGCAGGTGCACTCCTAGTGGGACATTTATTGACTCCCTGATGGATAAGTGTGGGCAAAACGAGTAAGCTATATATACTCTACGTCCGTCTTATTGGCATAATTTTAATTCACTAACGCTGTTCCCCATCGTCTTAATCTTTTTTGAGCACTGCCTACGTGTGATATCTCTCTCTCTCTCTCTCTCTGAAAGTTACACGATGATTGCAAAGTGAACCACTCAAAACAGAAACCCTTACTGGCCAGGAGGAGAAGCTTCATTCCACCATGTTCCCCCTTCGTGATCCTCCTGCTTATTGTACCGCACTAACTATTACTCTCATCATCATCACGACCTTTTTCTCCTTTTTTGATAAGATGGAGAAAAATCGAAATAATGAAATTCCAACTGATTTTTTCCTCTTCTCTGCCGCGACCAAATGATTGTTGATGATATGGTCATCATGATGATGACCAAGGCTAGTGAGCAAAGATTATTTTCAATTCGGTCCTCAATACCACCACCACCACCACCTCATCATCACCAAACTCCCTGGTCACTTGACGAGCGAGATGAGATGCAAGTTGTTGCAGCAGTAGTAGCAGAGTAGTAGTCATAGTGGCTCTGTGTGACTTTATGAAATATTTCGAGAGCGGAATGCTCATCATAATATTCCCTGTGTTGGGCAACGAGAAATGAGAAGAAATGCATAATATTTCAGGTTTTGAAATGATACCTTCTCCCTACCAACATTACTCTCCGTCTCGTCGTCGACGTCGTCCTCCTCGTCGTATCGGATCGCATTCCCTTGGCTCTCTCTGGCTCTTCTTGGTGTAAATGTAAAGCGCAGCGAGAAAATAAAAGCCAAGACGAGCGAGGAGGACGACGCAAGAAAGAAGCAAGACGTAAAATGTACTTTTCTTGAGTTAGTTGGTTGCTGTTGCTGGTGTGTTTGTGCTGCTGCTGTTGTGTAACAGTTAGACGGAGGCTTTTAGTCTCAGATTATGAGATGGCTAACTGAATAGAGAACAGTGAGCAGTATTTAGGTTTGGAATGTAGTAACTAGTACTACTAATAATTGCCGTACCGAGCCCAAAAAATTCTCTCGGACACACTATACTACTACTACTACTACTACTACTACTACTACTACTACTACACTATACTCGAATCTCGCCACTACTGCTGCAATAACCAAAGAGTTGAGAGTGGAGCAGCAAAGAAGTGACTTGGGAGAAGTGATGGCATATCATAATAGGCATTCTTGGTTTTTGTGAACTGAATAAGTAGACAAAGAGTGATTACTAGCTGATCAATTGTATATTCATCCTTAGGCTAATAAAATGACTTCCCACTTTTTGACTTCTCATTTAGACAAAAGTTGAGCAGCCACCCATTCTCTGATTTAAGCGAATAATGTGGTTGATTTATGCCGACAGGAATTTTTTGAAGAAGCTATTATGTTAATGCACATTTCGTTGATATATTTGATTGCTACATTTTTCTCTCATCCCTCCATTGTCTTCCACACACGGGGTTTTGATGCCTAAAAACCACCTTCAGAGTCATAAACAAATATATAAAGGCAGCAGGGAAGAGCTAATTTAAAAAAAAAAGAAATAAACCATATACAGAAAATAAAAGCCACCACGACAAACATAATCATATAATAACAACAAGAGAAGAAGGGAGAAAAAAAGACTTAAAAATCCTCTTTCTCCGTTGCTCCACCTTTCTCAGTTGCCTTGTTGTTACTGTTACGTGCACAACAGGGTTTTGATATGATGTCACACACTGAACGCTCGCGTTATTCGTTGCATTCTGCAAAGAACCAGTAAAAAATTTTATTAAAAAGAAATATTAGAATAAGAACAGAGGTGGTGGTCAGCCAGCAACTGCAGAGTCTTGCAGAGACAGATAAGGTAAGGTATAAAAGGTATTGCTTTCTTTTCATGATTTGCAAAAGGGAAAAGCAATAACTTTTATGCATTGTGAATGAACGGAGAAATACTTAACGGGGGCCACTTTCCATATGAAAAAAAAGAAACGACGAGTGGACAAGAGTGTAGCAAATCAAATAGTTGTAGAGAGTGAAAAAAAACTAATCGTAAGACAAACAAATGGATGGAGTACACGTATTATCCCTTTGGATGGAGTTAATATGCATATTTTAATAATAAAAATGTGCTTGCTTCTCGCTCGCAAGGGAACATGAAATCTAAAGTGATGCACTGAGAAAAATATATATTATGTGCTATGCTAATATAAAATTCAACAGGGTTGCGACTTGCGAGCGTAGTAGTATGTAATAGTGCATAAATACCTTTCTTTTTACTGGGTCCGTACCTATTGCCATTATTATCACGTTTTTTTATATCCACCATCATCACCACCACCAACCACCGCACCATCCACCTGTCCACAATAATGCTTCAACGTAGGCCCGACGAAAGCCCCTTATTGCCACCGACTAATATGGAGTATACAACCGAAATATACTTATTAAAGCGGTTTTTAATTTTCTCGTGGATTAGTTGTGCCTACTCAAAAAATTTTACGTAATGAAAGCTCAGAGAGAAGCAATAACATACGACTTTTATATGCACTTGAAATCATTACTGGGTCTGAAGGTGAAGGAATCATAAAGTAGGAGAAACTAGTAATAACTTAAAAAATCATAAGGTCATTGATTGTACCTATTGTTATGAAATAAAATCTGCATATGAATTTCGTATTCTCTCTATCTCAGTCCATCTATCCATCTCTTCGGTTTTTACTTTTAATAACAATGCAGGTTTTCCTAGTAGTAATCTGATCTTCTGCTACAGGCATGAAAAAAGGCTACACTGAAAGGCAGCAGCAAGATGTAGAAAAAAAAACTGGATCTGGTTATTCCTGCCGTCGCAATTTGATGGCAGTTTATCACACAAAATGTATAACACATACTGCTTTAACTATACAAATGTATCACTACATTACTACTATTCCTGGTACTAATGCTAGTACTTACACATTTTACTCTTGTCCCAACCAAACACAACTCCACCGGGTCTTACTTATATCATATCCCCTCTCACTCAGCTCAGGTTAAAAAAGGCTCTTCTTCTTTCTCCCTTTCAGCATACTATTTACTATTACTGATGATGATGATGATGATATTATTATTATTACCTTTTTGTTGCTCAGTTGCAAATCCCCACCAAAAAAAACAGCTTCGAATATATATGTTGATATATCCTTGTCATTTTTACAACTATTACTCTTTGCCTGTTGTGTACAGTGATTCTTCTGTCAAGTATTTAACGCAAGTGAACGACACCACTGACCACACCACCGAGAGATGCAAAGATGCGAAATAAATAACATTTTTATATTTCGAAAAAATAAATCTATTTGTCTTAAGTAGACACAGACATGGCACATTCCTTGCCTTGCCAGCAATACGTGTTTTCTCCGTAGATATAGAGAGACGTATTGCATCTCTGCACTCTGCCCTGCTCTGCTTTTCCTTCATAAGGACAATGCTGCAGCAGTGCAGCTGTGGAAGCGTGTGGCGAAAGGTGATAGAACTAGGTATAAACTAGGCTGTAATAAGACATGCATTATTACCTATTATTTTTCTGTATAAATTATATTGAATGACGAGATTCCCAATTCTTGAGACATGGTGACAGGGGCTGAGATTTCCTAGGTCACTCAAGATAATGCAGTGAGCATCCTAAATGGATGTCAGCGCTAATTGTAAGTATATAAGTATTTTAGCCCAATTCGACTGTGAGTTTAAGTCTTACACGAATTAGATCAGCTCTAGAAAGACTGACGAGGAGATCTTGAAGTCTGCCACTATGCCACTATGTACTTATTTGTAAGAATGATCATGCGAAGTTCGTGGACCGGCTCACTCTCTGGTACGTGAGGTAACTGCTCCTCTCTGTCTAATTATAAGTAATAATCATGCAGGGAAAAGGAAGAGAGATTGAGGGAGATGCAATGTGGATTGAAGAAAATCAAACACGTTTCTTTCTTTTTTTTAGTCATGCTCCACTCTTCTCCGTTCATCATTTTATGCTTATCCAATGACCGTGCTATTAAGCCATATATGTATTAAGCTAAACAATAACAATCGAATTGGTTGAACATTAACAGTTAATGTATTCAGATTTCAAAATTTCATCATCTACGGCTATCATCCCATTTTATCCAATTGATACGTTTTCAGTGGCAGATGAGGGTGAGAGCAGGATTGATGAGAATTGCATTCCGGAGGGTTTTGCATGATGATGCAAGATCAATCAGAGCTACAACGACGTTATCAGCGTCGTCTCTTCTAAAAACTAAATCAGTGTAAATCCAAACCGTCCTATCTTTATTGCATCTTAAGTTGAGTTGCATAACTTTTAATTTTTTTTTTTGCGCAAAAAACACATAATGGGAGTATGATATTTTATTGCCTTTTATAAGCCACACTTTAGCTTGTGCTTAAGCTGTTTGTAGTAAGTAGGTGCTCCTTCTTCTTCGTCTTCACATTCTCGTATTAGTCGTCGTATTATTGCTGTTTCACTCGCCCGCAAGCAGTTGGTTGTCTATGTATTATAAAGATTTGGTCATGAAAAACCTGGCGTCCAACCCTAAAAAAGTTTTTTGAGTTGAGTTTTGGCAATCTTCACTAACTTTCACTTTTTTGTTGATTCCTTGCAGATCTGTTCTCAATTGGGAATAAGGTCTTGAAGCTGCTCCGCTTCGACATTCACACAACGCCAACAATGGAAGGGACAGACGTAAGAATTCGGCGGGTGGTCTTGAGCATGCCAGCCATGTGCCACATCACTGGTCACCTCCAAGACAGCACGGACCTACCTGACCTCCGAAAGCTTTCAGAACTCACCATGATGGATGGCGGCTTGCATGGCAATGACACGGAGACGGAGGAGGAGGAGGAAGTTGTACAGGTCGACCTCACACGAAACGTGACATCCTGGTCAGTTCGTAGCCGCACGTCTAGTCCATTTATCGTCCTGGCAATCTGCTCCAGGGACGCGATCCCTACAGGTTCCCCGAGCCCATCGTCACGACACCGTCATCTCAACCATCACGGCAGCAGCTTACGAATTGTGACGAAGGAATTTCTGAAGCCGAGTTCAGAGGCTCTGGCAAAGCGAAGGGTCCGTCGGGCAGCTCCCACAGAGCCGTCAACCCTCCGCAGCTTCACGCACAAGAGGGACAGCGGCCGAGGGAGAGAGTGTGCCAACACAAGGCATGGAAAGACGTGCTGCAGAAGATCGCTAAAAATCAAGTTTTCAGATCTGGGCATTTCAGATGTCATTCTCGAGCCGAGAGAGTTTGACGCGCATGTTTGCGAAGGGAGATGTAATGCAAGGCGGGTGGCGTACGCCTCAACGCATGCCATGTTTCAACACATTCTCCATCAAACCAAAGGGAAAAAGTTTGCACCACGACCCTGCTGCGTCCCTACAGCTCTGACTGAGTTAGATGTTCTTCATCTAGATCCAAATGGTAATCGGAATGGAGGCCCCAAGTTGATAGTCACCATTTTAAAGGATGCTATCGTCAAAGAATGCGGCTGCTCCTAAATCCCACGAGCGAGAGGGTAGTGTTCGCCATTCCATTATCTGTTTTAATAGAAATACGAAAAACAAACATATACTGTATTTATCAAACCAAGTTTATCTCATCACACAACAAAGATATTTAAAGTAAGAAGAGGTAGTAGTCTCGCTCGACGAGCGGGACGAACACAAAGAAAGAGAAAGAAAGAAAGAAAAACAGTTTTGTCTCAAAATTTTGTCAACTCTCTCAGCATGTCGTGTACTCGATATTCATGTTTTATAGTGGTGGTAGTAGAAGTAGTAGTAGTAGTAACAGAGTAGACTCAATCAGACTCAACCATCTGTCGGAGATTCCTTTTTAGCTGATAGAAAAATTCCATATTACCTGGTCAATAAGAGAAATGCGTATTTCTTTTTTAATGTCTACTACTCACCTAGCTGCGCGGCTGCGACGACGACGGACGGGCTCACAAAACTAGAACTGTTAACAACTCCTCCTTGCCAATTGTCTCAACTTTTTTCACCCTTTTTTCTAAAATATCATCATCATCTCTCTATTCTCTCTATTCAATATATATTCCATCATTTTTACCGATTGTCGCGCATTATTCTCAGCAAAATCCTATGGCTAGTAGTAGCTAGCTCTACCACATAAATTTATCCAATCCAGTCACGATCTATACTTCAAATTTAAAACCCATACCCACAGTGCCAGTGGAGTGGAAGAATCACTTATATACACACACACACACACACACAATTATTCGGTAACCAAGTCATTTTTACTAAAAGAGCTTCTGTATTGTTGTTCTCTGCATGTGCACAAAGTCACAAAATACAAGAGGATATTATCATCATCATCTAGAGAGTAGTCTATAGAGATGGTAGAACAAAATATTAATTTAAGAATCCTCTTTGTTCCTCCTCTCCTCCACTATTCAAAAAACCAAGAAGACGCGAAGTAATCAATATTATTATTATCATTATTATTACATTATTATATATCCCTTTTTTCTTTCTCTCTACATCATCAAGAGACAGACAGACAAGCGCTGATGGGTTCAGAAGAATAAGAAGAAAACAAAAAAGTACAATCAATTCACACAAACGGCGAGGCCAAAATTGACTGAAAAAAAGGAATGCAAGTAGAGAAAATACATGCATGCATATAATGTAAAGTCGGTTAAGTCAAAGATTGCCTTTGATCTGGCTGGATGATGTACGGTAATGAAATAGAGTGACCATAGGGGCTCGAGAGTCTCGTTCTTGTCATACAAGAAGTGAGAGAGAAGTGTTCTTCAGCACAAAATTGAAAGCAGAGCAAATTCGCAGTGGTAGGCCACCCGTAATTTTTCGACAGCCGCAATAAATTTGCTTAGCACCGATTTTTTTTTGTACTATAACAACATACCTACACAAATAATAGTTGTACACACACAGTCAAAATCCGAAAGCAAGTTTGAGATTTTTTTTTACTCTCTTCAAATATATAATATATATTTTTTCGTATTACTTTTAATGTTTTTATTTTACTGCCATTAACAACATGATGATAATTAAAAAGAAGCTAGGATTGAGTCAACCTTTTAATTATTATTCGACTTGAAGTACATACGTACGTAGTAGGACTGAAAATAAGGAGCATATGAAGAAAAGTTGAGTATTGAGAAAAACCCAGTTAGCCAGGTTTTATGTAGCTACTTTAAATAATATTTTATATTGTGTATTGTACCAATAATAATGAACGATGACCAAAAACATATACCGATATTTTGAGGCTCTCTCCACGACCACGACGACGACGACCTCTTCTCATTTTGATTAAGGAGGAGATGGGGAATGATGATCTTGATGTTCAATAATTTAAAAAAAAAACAAACCAAATCAATACCAAATCCTGCAGTTATATATGATATGAACCTATACCTATACCTATATGATATGAACAACGCAAACAATGCACTTCCGTAATAATATGTTAGTGTGGTTATTGCTCTTTGAACGCATACAGAGAGAAAGAGAAGGAAGATAATATTTGTTTAATTGTATCCCGCAAAGTTTGATACGGTTATAGGATTTTTTTTGTTACTTGGTATTAATTTAAAATAAATATTATCCAAACTGTCTTGACCAAAAAGCTCAATCTTGTTGGATGGCAGGACGCTAATGATGAGGCTGATGAGTATTTAAGTTGGAAACCGCAAACCGGCTTAAAATTGTGCTGACAAGAGGGGTTATGCAAGTTTTGCAAAAAAAAAAGTATCTTATCATTTTTTTATAAAAAAAGATGATCATATTTCCTTTTAAGAGAGAGAGAGAGACAGAGAGAGAGCTCAAGCCATGTCTGGATGATGAGTGTGTAGACTATAGTCAATGGAACAAGAATTGGAGAGAGAGAGAGAGAGAGATGATGGTGTAGAGAGAACGCGACAACGCGATGACGTGACTTTCCGAAAATTGTTGCGTAAACTGATTATATGGAGAGAAAAAAGTAGTAGCAAGTTGTAGCAATCACCACCATGGCAAAGAGGAGTCAAAACATTTTTGGTTTTGAATAGTATAAAATATATATTCTAATGAGCTTGACGAGTTATATGGAGACGCATTTAGGAAATCCTGCTGCTGATTTAATCTTGTTGAGTGAGAAATATGATAAAATTCTCAGACTTGTACTCTCTGGGCGTTTTCTTTATCCTCCCGGAAAAACTGTAAAAGGTAAAAAAAAAGAAGAAGAAGAAGAAGAAGAAGAAGAAAGATGAATTACTGTTTAAACTATATACAACAAATTCTCCCAAACTCTAGTCAGTCAATGATCCACGTCTGTTGGGACTTGACATATCCTCCTGTGAACTGCTTTCTATATTATTATGTAACACACACAACCTACATACATATATACACACACACAAGTATAACCATAAGTCTCCATTAATTCTTTTTGAAAGAAAGAAAAACGATGAAACTCTAAAACTGCATTGCTGATTGCATCATGATAATTGTTATTGTTGTTCTTGCTTGAAGAAACCGTTGCGTGTTTGAGTTGACGAGAGAGAGAGTCCTAAAAAAACTATACAAAAAAATGCAAACCACATATACATATATGGCCAATTCGGAGAGTTTACACCTGTGGTTTGCTAAATATGGACCTAAATTAACAACCTTAATATAGTAAAGGCTTCAGAGACTAGACTCTTGTCGATAAAATTGAGGTTTTATTAGTGTAATTGGGTTACATTACTTTCCAAATTGAGATACATACTTTGTTTCGCCCCAATATGGAATGTAGGTATAGCATTTTTTTTAGTTTCTTATATAAGCACTCCGATGGACTCCTGAGACTCGCACGGTTCTAGAAAAAAAACACACACGTACGTACGTCCGTGTAGGCACACCAATTTTAGAATTTAGACTTTAGTTATATATATATAGGCTAATATATATATATATATACAGTGCAAACTCGTTATTAGAGCACCCCACGGGGAAATTTTATTTGCATATTATATCGAGTGTCTCCTTCGGAGAAATTCTGTATATAAGAGCATGTGTATGTTATAGGGAAACCTTACTGTAGAATTAATCTATTATCGAAAATAATATGAATAGCCATATAAAACAAAAATACAAACATTGATAATGTATGATACATATCATTTTATAAATTCTAAAATCGATGTTTGACGCTTTTTTGAATCCTGTTGTCTTAAAACCAAGTCCTCCCATGAAGTTAGTTGAGAAAGTGTAGGGCCGCAAGGAACTGGACGCTGCATAAACCACCCTTTTAAAGTTTGAATAGCTGCTAAGTGTAGGGCCACAAGGAACTGGACGCTGCATAAACCACCCTTTTAAAGTTTGAATAGCTGCTACAGCCTGTGAACAAGTTATAGGAATATCTTCTGACTCAGTCTCATTTTCCTCATTTTCTTGTTCCTCTTCTGCTACAACACCTGCCACTTCCAGGATAATATCCTCATCCGATTGAACCTCAGATGTAACCAAGTAATCATCCACATGATCAAAGGCGTCTTGCATTTCATTTACATCTCCAGTAAATCCAATCCTTTCTGCAAAAATGTCAACTGGTGCCATATCTTCCATGAAAGCTTCCTGTTGCAAATCAACTGACGGGCCGGTTTCAAATCCAGCTTTGCGAAAACAGTTTTTGATTGTCTCTGGAATTATGGCGTCCCATGCATTATTCAGCATCAGGATTGCACTCAGAACATCAATTTTGTTGGCATTTTCTTCCATTCCGGATATGATTTGTCGGATTAATAAACCTCTGTACTTGACTTTAAAATTCTGGATAATGCCTTGGTCGAGAGGTTGGCTAACTGAAGTAGTGTTTGGAGGCAGAAAAAGCAACTTGACATTTGAGAGTTTAACCGATGGAGGGTGACAAGGGCAGTTGTCCAAAACTAAAAGAATTTTACGCCTGGCGTGCTTCATTTTTGAGTCCAAATTACTCAGCCACTCCACGAACAGAGCACTTGTCATCCAAGCCTTTTCATTAGCTTTGTATTCCACTGGTAAACTCTCTCTGCATCTTAGCTTTTTAAATGCACGAGGATTTTGGGACTTGCCAATTACAAAGGGCGTAAGCTTTTCCGTTCCA
>JAANSN010001588.1:0-31930 GCA_036850665.1 Dicranocentrus wangi
GGAGGGGGAGAGGGAGGGAGGCAAGACGTGGGCGTGAGTGAAGAGGACAAGCGACGAGGTGGCAAAACCAGTGGAGGACTACGACGACGCCAGAGGAGTAGTGCCAAAGCAGAACAAAGTTTTCTCAACGTACCCCACTCAAAAATCTGCATTCCGCCGTGCACAAATCTTCCAGAGTTTATCAAGGTACGCAGCAGCAGCAGCAGTTTGTTTTGAGTACTTTTATTTACAGGCTAGAAAGTGGTTCAAAAAGTTGATATTAATAATAATTAATAATAATATTTAATAATTACGTTACTAGTTTCGAGTCAAGTTATTAGGGATGGACAACTTGAATCCTAAACTTCACAAAAAGTCGGAAGCACGACCAGTCACTTTGAGCGATTACGATGAGTCCGTTCGGGATGAAGTGGATGCTCGAGAAGTGTTTGGTAAATTTGCAAGCAAATGGAAACACGGACAATGAAATACGGAATGTTCATCACATTTATTATGATAATTGAATTTTTGTGCATATATGGGCAGATATGATCAGGGACATTAATGATCCAGAGCATCCTCTCACACTGGAAGAACTGAATGTTGTTGAAGAGGACAAGATATTTGTGAGGAAATGATATTTGACCGTGTATATATTATAATGGCATTTTTTGATTTAAGGGTGTGGCTGAGGGCTGAAATATAAAATTGGGATTTTGTGGGTGTTGTTGTTGGCAGGTTGATAGCGTCAATAATCAAATCAAGATTAACTTCACACCGACAATTCCTCACTGCAGCATGGCGACTTTAATTGGGCTCGCGATTCGTGTCCAGTTGATGCGTTCTTTGCCTCCCAGGTTCAAGGTTGATGTGGCCATTACACCTGGCTCCCACGCTACGGAGGATGCTATTAACAAACAGTTGGCGGATAAAGAAAGAGTTGCTGCTGCACTGGAAAACTCTCATTTGATTGAAGTTGTGAACCAGTGTTTGACTGTGAAGGGCTACTAAAAATTATGACCATTTATGCGGGGTTGAGATAAGGTGACAGAGTGAGGACCCTTCGGAGGAAAACATCTATAATCTTTAAGTGATACTTTTAGGACCTGATTGTAATATTGACAGATCAGATCAGATCATCAGTCATGTCATGAAATATATGTATATGTTCATGTAAATGTTTTATAGGTGTCGAACGAAATAACATGGCAAATGCTAGAAAATCTCAACGTCACGACCAAGATGAACGAATATACCAAATAGTTTCTTAATTTAAACTGTTTTATCGGAAAAAGCTACTAACTTTATTTTTTGTTCGAGTGTAAGATTCAGTTTTTAATCGTAATCGTCAATAAAAACGGTTGTACTATATATTTTGCATAAACCGCAACAGATGAGTGTAAAATGAGTATTATGCTATAATTTTTTAACATGCGTTGTGTTACACAACATAAGTACGCAGATTTAATGTACACACACATTTAAAAGTGAAAGGATATGTAAAGAAGTTGAGAGCATGGAAAAACTTTCAGTTCGGTTCAGTACATTTTGCAGAAATCACTTCACATTAAAGCAATTAAGATTTATACATATTTTACATATTGTCAAGTTTTATCAAGGACTGATTGTGGTTTCGCTGTGTATCACAAACTATATATAGTCGGGACAAAATATATATATATACGATATTCTTATCATCTTTCGTGATTTAACGTAAATAGTACAAATTAAAAGCGTTGCATGTTTAATACTGCACTTAAAAATCATTGGGTATGAGTTTAAACGTAAACTATATAGCGGTATTCTATATTCAGTTAGAATTTAACACTTCGGTTTTGTATTTTAGTTAATAATTCAGACCAGTTAATTAATTTTTTCCTTTGTCGTAGCGCGACGTGTTGTAGCGTCTTAACCCGTTTTCAATTGTTTTTCCTTTAATGTAAGGTTCAAGTTTCATTCTGTTCATTGGGGTCACAAATTTTCGAGCCTGTCAAAAAACCACGGGAATTAGAATTTGCTTTACAAGAATAATTACGTTTCGTAAAATTTTGTTTACCTGTTTAATCCAAGTTGATTTACAGCACTGAGCCGCACTCCAACGCTCGCCGGGGTCAGCTACGAGTAATTGCTTAATTAATTCCTTTGCTTCGTTAGAAACCCCTACAAATGACTCAAGGGGAAAGCGATATATACAGTTTATGATGCTGGCACTTATTTTCTCAAACGTTTCGCCTTGGAAGGGGAAAGTTCCACTGGAAAGTGTTCAATATACAGAAATTCATATTATGCACATTCGTCCTTGTTAAATAAATACTCTCACTTAAATTATTGCTTACGACTAGTATTTACCTTAAAATTAGATATATAAGAACTCCAACACTCCACATATCAGAGAACACCGAGCATTTTTGTCTTAGGAGGACCTCAGGAGATGCAAATTCAAAAAATGGTAGTGTCACGGGGAGACAGTCAGGAGAGCCTTCTGCCACGTAACATGCATCAGCCAAAGTCAACCAGTTTCAAAACTGGAGGAAGCTTAGCCTTGTCAATGAGAATGTTTGTTGGCTAAAAAATAAGGATAAATGAGTAGCTTTTTTTTAGACACGACAGCTAGCAAGTATGATGTCTACTTAAAACGGCCCATTAAAGGTTTGTTTCCATTACCTCTATATCCAAATGAGCAATTTCTAGGCTATGAATGTGCTCCAGAGCTTGAAACAACTGATGAATGAACGCAGCCACGGTGTACTCCATGTATATGTCTTGCTCGCAGAGATACGAAAATATTGGAATTCCAGAAACGCTAAAAACATTTACCATTCAAGTTTTACAAAAAATTAAGTGTCTGCTACACAACCCATGAGATTGGATTGACCATCATTACTTTAGAGATTTCTTTCTTACTGTTCCATTACGATGGCCGTATACATCGAGGTTTCACAATATGCATGTCCATGAACCACGTTTGGATGTGAAATAGCTGTCAGAATTTGAAACTCTTTGACAATCAATTGTTTCTTCCATCGTTTTCTATGAACAAATTTCACGGCCAACTCCTCTCCACTGTCAATCTTCTGACATTTTCTGATAATACTGAACCTTCCTCGGTCAATGTCTTCCAGTTCGACGTACGTCTTGTGAAACTCTTTATCCTTCGGAGCGACATCTGACAAATTATGATCTTTGCCATTCTTAAAACTTTCGTTTATGGATTTTGACAGCTCCAAACTGGACGATGATGTTTCCAGTCCCTTGGGTGAGAGAGGGGATATTATTGGGATGATAACGGAGTCTGAGGGAGGACTAGGCTCACTTTTGGTGCTTCCTTCCCCATGTGCAATTATACGGAATGAATACATTTGCCCAGGGGTGAGGTGATGAATTCGACATTTGCATTCTGCCACCACCGAACAACTAGTCCACATGTCGGATTCTGCGATGCAGTGCTGTACAGTGTAAAATTTCACAATGCTAGAACGAGTGAAGCTGGTCGGAGTCCAGGTCAACTCGACATATTCCGTGTCAACCGCGGCGACAGTGGGGGCTGATGGTTTAGCGGGAGGAACGGCTTTGAAAGCAAAAATGCAAGAACAAAAAGTTGCAGCAACAACAACATTAAAAAAAACTCAAGTCCATTTTCTACAATTTATCATTATTACAAGGATTATTACCTGTAACGCTAATGACAGCATTAGTTGTTGAGCTACCAGCATCGTTGGACGCGGTACAGGTATACCTGCCAGAATCGGACAGCCTACACTCTTCAATTTGGAGAATGCAAGTGCCATCCCCCTCGCTGAAAATAACTTGATGCCTTGGTCCAGTCCGGATCACATGCCCAAATGCATCCTTCCAAAACACCACCATTGGCTCATATTTGTTACTTGGAGTCATGCAAAGCTGACACTGAAGAATAACCGTTTCTCCGCTTTGACATTTGACATTCTTCAACTCTCTACAGAACACTGGGGACGACTCGTCAAACAAATCCATGACATCTTCCACAGATCCCGTTCCAAACAAGCCGATTATTGGACTAGCGCGAATTGAGTCGTCTTTCTGTTCCTGAACCATTGGAGGCTCTTTATCCCTCTTATTAAAACTAGGCCGTTTAAATCGGAAGGACCACGGCTTTTTAATGGCAGACGGGTCCAGTGGATTTTGTAAAATGTGAGCTGGAATCCAGCCATCATCATGAGGATAAATGAGCTTTCTCACAAAATAGAAATTTTTCTCTCGATCAAAGCCCAAAATTTGAACGGACTCCCCCTTGTGAACAGTGACTTCATCGGCGTTAATTGCTTGGAACTCGGCGAGCACTTTTACAAGTGAAGTGGGCGGGATAGGTATGGATACGCCCTTTGTCCCATTCGGGATGTTGAAGATCTGAAAAATATATCCAGTATGCACAATTAAGCACTCTGCATGCGGAAGAGGATTCAATCTGGCTTTTAAATGCAAATTTTAGCACGTTAGTTAGATCCCTTCGTGTTGTTATCTTGTGTTCTGTTTAATAATTTGTTATGAGAGTTGTTGCGCTATTCTTGTTATTATTAGAATCCTTCACATGCATTTAAGCATATTATAAAAATAAACAACGATTTAAACTTAATTAAAACAAAAATTAAAAAACACGTTACAGACATTAGTAAACTTAAATTAGGCAAGTAAACTTGCTTGTAAACTTGTTAGTGTTAACATGTAGATTGTTCATATCCCCCAAAATCCAAAATTACCTTAAAATGGATCACTGCATCCTCTTTATGGACCAACTTGGTGAAGCAGATTGTGTTAGATGTATGTATGTTATCATATCATCAAAAAGAGGAGGTAAATGTGTGCTCTGCTATATAAATTAAAAAGCGACCAACATTTCCGTTGTTTGTTTGTATGAACCCATGAGCGAAACCCAAAAATGCATGATTTAAAGCTTGGATGAAAGTGATTATTATTGATATGATGTTACAATTTACAATATTATGCAGTACATTGTTATCCCACCACCACCACCATATTATGTAAGCACAGGGAGTCGCCACCTTGCTTGTTAAATTGGCAAATCAGCGAGAATTTATCGACAATGAGGATAAAATACCAGTTTCGGATTTGAAGTAACCGTTTCCGACCACCTTCGTCCCAAATTCCACTCGAAATTTTGGCTATTATCATTCCTACTATTTTGAATATCCTCGTCAGTGACGTAGCCCGGGCTCCGTGGGGAATCTATATCGCAACTGCTCCCCTCGTTAATGACACACGAGGATATCGGTGGGATCACGGAGGTGGCGAAGCGACCACTTGACGAGCGGCCTTTTGAGCGCAAGGAAGTTCTCCAACTATTCAGCATGTTTTTCTTCGAGGACTTGGTCCCGTGTGGGGTTTGAGGGGAATTGGTGGAATGCTTATGCGGTGGATGAATTAACATTTGACTAGATTGCTGATCTTTGTCTGAGGGGGAGGCAGCAGGACCTCCATCAGCGGAATCCTGGTCGGAGCAACGACCCCCACTTGAGCTAACCGTTGATGTGCCCTCTTGTGAAAATGACAGTCTTGACAACTGCGGCGTGTGGGGTGCGGATGAAGGCATGTGAGAACTACTAGACGTGGCAATTAGGGAACTCATCAAAGCACTCTGCTGCAGTTTAATCAAGGAAGAGTGGTCTAGGGCAAGAGGTGAGGTGCAACCAACGAAAGGTGTAGGAACTACTGATACTGTGGCAGTGGAAGCAGCTATCACTGTCTTGCTGTGCTCGGGACTAGTCCACAACAAATCAGGGGATGAACTGTATTTACAAAGGGAACTTTCTCAGTAATGTAAACACAGACAAAAGCAAACACATACAAATAATTTCACACCACGCAAAAAATACATTATTCACAAACAAATTGGTTTTCAGTCAACAATCAACAACGTGCTAAAAATGGGGGTAATGAAAGATACTAGATAGGAAAGACGAGATTAGCGAAATCATTAAAGATGTCAGTAGAATACTTTGTATGTACATTTCTAGGTAGGTATGTATGTACATATATAAAGGAAATTTTTACTTTAGTTTTGACAAGGGAAAAAAGGATATGTACGAGTTGATTAAAAGCAGGCAGGTTTGATGTGCCAAGCAAAGCATTAATTGTGATGTTAAAAGTAATGAGCAAAAAGTGTGTTCGAAAATCCTACAGTTGAAAACGGTGCACAACAACTTAGGTAACGTAACATTCAATACAACTCAACTCTATAACAGGTAAACACACATGTAAAGCTAAACTTAAAACATGCATAATAATAATAATTAGTAGCCAAACCAAAATTACTGACTGGAACAAAACGACAAACACAAAACTTCTTAAAACAACTCAATCACACTGAAATCTTGCGAAGAAAGCGAAGCTCCGTCATGTTTAGATGAAAGCTGGCTGGCACCAGGTGTAGAAGATGGATGACAGATGAATAATCATATAAAATAAAAACTTTTATGTATTCCCAACCAACTCTCTCGCATTTTTTTGTACTTGTTGAATACGAAAATCAGTCCAATATATTTTTTCTGAGAACTCTTCTCTAGCCGAAAAACATTTAAATTACATTTCCACGAAAAAACAGACAATATTATACATCTTTTGGTGTACATTCCATTCCAATTTCTCTCTGGATTTCCATTCAAATATCGTCAAAAGTAGATTTTTTTTTGTATAATACATAGTCACAAAACTGAATCGTTTTTTTTCAACGAAAAGGCAAACAATAAAACAGTATATGAGATATATAATTATATACATTTACATATATAGTTCTGCTTGTTACATTTTCCCTTATAATTTCTCAAATTTTTTATGTACAACTTTTCCTTTACGTAGTGTCCTCTTTCTTCTAAAAAGCTCTACCGCTTAAATAGAGTTATAGCATCTTAACCGCTATGTAACAAAGTTCCCCTAAAAATTATCGTTTCCCTTACAAACTGACAAAAAGTAGGCTTCCTACAAGAAGAAAAAATAATTCGTAACAGAATCGTCAGTGAGAAGGCGGTCCTTCATATTAAAAAAAAACAACTTAAAATCCTTCTTATTCCAGCTCCTATTGAAAATTCTATCAAACATCTGCGTAGAACATACAACATAATATATTGTACCTAAATTGTTGATAGAATCAGAACCTGTTTTTTAATTTTTGGCCATCGAATATTGTATTTCTCTACCTGTAAATTGTTGAAATCGCATTGTTCTCATTAAGCTACATGGGGTTATGTTTTCATTGTTGTGATATTTCGTTAATAAAATCTTAACAGTACTTTTTATGGACTGCAAGTCAATATTTTTTTTCTGGTTTTGAAATACTAAAAATCGTATCCAAATTCGTCGTCCGTGAAGTAACCTGTTTCCTTCCGTAACAATGTATATGTATTTAGCTTAAAATACCAAACTATAAATCTACGCAGTGTCGATTTCTGGACAAGCCGCCTAAAATTGTATACGCATTTTGTAACAGTTTTTTAATTTTTATGTAAGTTTTTCTCTACAATTTCTAGATATTTTTATAGCTTCAAGCCAGTGTATCAAGCTCAATATGTTTAGCTTCTTAAATGGAGAATTATTTCAGAGAAATAAGTAACAAGTTTTAAAACGATCTCCCATATTCTCATCATCATCATCACATATATGCGATCCACTCACTGCTTGCTCTAAATGCTTGTAAAGGTAAAACTAATCCGAAGAGTTCGAAATCATTCGTTCATACATTCCCTTCATTCCATTACGCTACAATTACAATTTAATTAATAGGTAATAATATGTTGTTTTATAGCTATGTACATGATGTGACTCTCGCTCGCCCACTAAAAAACCTGGAAGTTTTTTTTCTTTTATGTAAATACTCGTCCTTACAACAGGTCAGCTTAACAATAGGAACCAGAGTAGTAGTAGTAGTTATGCTTCAAAAAAATAAAATAGTATTCGACCCCGTAAACTATAGTATATACTATCCGCTTTTTTAAATTAAAATTACCTCTAGAATACATGTTTGATCACACGTTTTTTGCAATCTAATCAATAATCCTACGCGACGTACACAACACAGAATACGAAAAAACATGACATATAATACGATAAAGTATGACTTGAATAAAATTACCTTGTTTTTCTACACGACAAAAAATGAGACCAGTGTCTGGCGTGTGAGTATAGTGCACACTTACAACAAGTTATCTAAACTTTTCCCAAAAGAACTCCCCGATTTTTTTTTCACTTGGTTTTCTAATCGAAACTTTTGCGGATGCGATAGTATACGCAGATATATATTGTTTGTAAAAAGATTGGACACAAATAGGTATTATTTACATGGTGTTTTATATATACTTATATACTTGATTAGGTAACAAGGTTTGGTTGGACTACGGAATCTATTATAATTCTCGAAGTAATAATTACAGTAGGTTTCTTTTCATCCTACTGCTAAAAAGTAGGTGCAATAGTGACAAGTTTGATTCCAGTGACACGACGATGAGTAAATATATGCGCAGGGAGTGGTAGTGATGTGTAAACTTTTTATATTCTTCTTCTACTCAAATATCATCTCATCACAATTATAATAATATTCGTTTTTATACCTGTTCAACAGATGCAAAAGCTTATAGTTTGCCTTATAAAAACTATACTGAGTACATGTGGTGAACTGAATTTGTTGTAAAAAATCAGATCTCTGAAATGACGTTTTTATAGTTTGTTTTTGCATGCACCAACTTTTTTTTTTTTTATAATATCTTACGTTTTGTAGAACTTTCACCAGCATCATCAGTCTAATAAAGAAAATTATCTCAAGTTTTCTTGCTCACTCAAGTATAGCGTTTTTATACAGAAAAAAGCTATCGAAAAAAAAAGTTTCCCGTAGAGTTTCTGTCCTGCAGACGACTATGAGCAATAAAATAGTTTTTCCGAGCAGATGTAATAGGAATTATGTAGACACTGGGAACAAAAACGGTGATACACATGTACACGTTGTGTTGCACAGTCAATACGAAACCGAAAAACAGTGTTCATTGGAGCTGGGAAAATTGGCCGTTTCTAAACTTTATCACTTTTCGTAAATCCGACAAAAAATGAGATTTCCTCCAAACAAAAACTTTTTCCCTGGCTTATTTTTTTTATACATATCTTGAAAATGTATTCAAATGAGCGGACTCTGGTTTAACTGGAAGATTGACAGGAGCAAAAAGTTTTCGACAGCTTTAGCCAGACTGTGACAAACTTAAATATTTACTGTGCTTCCAAACACGTGTACCTTATATAGTAATAATATTGGCAAAGCAGTCATATCGTGTACTTGAAGCATATCAACCGTCAATAAAAATTAACTTTTTAAGTTACATAGTACAATATTAGCCATATAGAGCATCATAAGTTTTTCCAGTAGTAACTAATAGTCCGAACAATTGACCAACTGATTCCAGTTTTTCGTGTTTTCCGTAGAATGTATACTTAGTCTGTGTTTTTCTTTTCTAAATTCGGGAAGTTATAATATGCATTCAGCAGAAATGCAAAGCTTACATGGTAAATATTTTTTTTTGCGTAGAATTTATAGTTTGATAAGTCCACGTAAATCTTGCAGATATGCATTTTACCCAAAAACCAGCTACAGTACTACTTGACATTAATATCGAATATCGACGCACTCTTGGATTTAACATAATCGGATCGGATCCCCACTTGGTTTCTAGTTTGAAAGGGCCAAGTGAAGTGCAAACACATGTCGTATTACATTTAAAAAGCTATCTCACCATACCATACTATGGGTCTCGGGAAAAAAATATTTTGGCATCTCATTACCTCGCACAAAGTAGATGACGAACACGTACCCACGCCCCGCCTATCCACAATTTCAACAAAAACCACGACAAGTCTCTACAAAGCTGCTTACTATACCAGAGTAGCGAACAATTTGGGGTTTATACCAGAGTGACTTATAATGTCAAGTTATGACTACATACATACCTACATCCGTTCTCATCAAAATCCAATTGAAAAAAAGTTATTGGTAAACGTTGACTTGGTATGGCTATCCGACCGAGTTGTGGATTTTTGTCACAGCAAACTTAAACTGTCGTAGTAATTAGTACTAAACTGTAACGAGTAGAGTAGAGATGACAAATATATCTAATTCTGCGAAATATCCCACATTTTTTTCAACCAACAACAATAAATCTATCCTTTCACAGATCCTGATGCTGAGTTTACGCCCACGCAAATATTGTGGTGATAGCCTTTTGTGTTTTTTGAGTACAGATTAGAACGCAATGATTTTGGCGGTGAGTAGTAGTGTAAATAAATAAATAAGAGGCTTCATTAGTTACGTCTAGAATAATACTCTGTCCCAATTACATAGGAGGAAAAAGAAGTAGTAGTAGTAGTAGAGCTGACAATTTGTGTAATAATAATTTTCTCCCCATTTTACATTCATGTTATACCGCGAGGCATATTACTCCGCCGCCGCTGCCGCCGCATTACTTACAATTTCTTTTAAAAATGAGTTTCAAGTACCAAGTGTAAAGAAGTTAAGATTACTAATAATAATAATGGAGTTAACAGTTTTAAGTATAGTGGTAAATATAGTAGTAAAAGGAGTGAAGAGGAGAAGACATTTGTTTTAGTCTCGCATATTTATTTTTTTGATAGATTTGACTTTTTTTCGACTTGTGAAGTCTCAGTGACTGAGCCGATGTACGTTTTTTGGAAGAAGACAGCGCACAAAAAACAACTTATCGGATAGGAGTTTTTTTACTGTTCGATTTTTACTTACACTTCCTTCGTTAGCTTCCTTCCTTCCTTATTCTTTTGGTATTTGATAGGAGACTGGATAGCTTTTAGGAAGTCCTTTTGAGTTTGAAGGATTTGTTGGAGTTGACCTATCCATTCATCACGACTTTCTTTGGATGACGTTTGACACACGAATGATAAATTTGGTTTTTTAGGGTCAGTAGATCGCAGGATGAATTTACAGGGATCTCCGTCATCAACTGATTCCGTCAGACTCATTTTGTTTACCTGAGAGAAATACAAAAAGACCACACGAAATGTTTAAAAAAAGATATATTTTTTTTGGAAAATACACAGACAAAATATAAACAGACACATAAAAATCCCACATATTTGAGCTGAAAACGGACAGTTTTTTTGTGTGCTACCACAAAAATGTGCGCTTTTGTATTATTGCAGAAAAATGCCGTACGTTTTACGATACCAGATGTGTAGAATGATATTTGGCTTTGGATAGAAAAAAAAACTAGTCAGGAGAAAATCGAATTTCAATCTAAACCCCTTCCAAAAAAGGAAAGTTGTGTCATGCGATACGGTAGACGAGTTTCTTTGTGGCTTTCATAGGCTACTCGAAAAAAATATGAGTAATAACGCGTCTTCATGTGAAAAATGTAAATATATTTAAAGCATCCAAAACTTTTTTTGAGATTGTAAAGTGATAGCAGTGGTCACGTTTTAAAGGAATATGCAAATGAGTGTATCTTGGTTTCAAGGTCTTGTATAAATTCATGTGGACAGCCAGCGCGTTATATAAGCTCGTAAAAACTGTTTGTGGAAAGAGGGTCAGTCACTGAGAGAAAATCCACTGTATAAAGTTTGACAAGATTATGGAATCGAAATCCCACCCATCCAGATCCTGCATCAAATATAGCCTTTATTGTCAATCATTTTTGATTCGAAGAAAGAACTTACGATGGGCAGATTCCTCGTAGCCCGCGTTTTATTACCGAAAGAACAAAGGAGTCTGGAGTTTTTCAAGTAGTTTTTTACGAGCATGGCATAATGAAATGGGGAGGAGGTTACCTGGATATGAGCTTTGTAGACGTAGGCAGGATTGGAAAATTGAGTCTTCTTTCCGACAGATTCGCTAAGGATGATGCTTTGCTCAAAGAAGAAAACTTGGAGTTCCTTCCCTTTAAAGTTGAGAGCTGAAGTGCCTTCACTGCACAAAAGCGGTCCGAACAGTAACAGCTTCCCTTGAGCCGTAATTTTGCCCTGTTTACGAAAAAAGTTTTTCGGAGAATTATACGACAAAAGAATTGCTTTCAGCAAAACATTATCAATACCGGCGAGACACGAAATTACAGCCTTTTGATTATGAATAATAATAATAGTAGTAGTAGTAAGTATACAAAAAAGTTCTTTATTACTCCAAGACAAAAAAAAAATGTTCATTAACTCACATCAAAACCTTGAAGTCTGCCCACGTTCATCATGTCATTGGCTTCTTTAGGAACGACATACATTACATGACACGCTTTCTTCAGAATGTCAATCTCATCTTTATTCCCTATTCTCTCTGTGTACTTGAGAATGTCTTTTAGGAGAAGCTGATACTTCATGACTCTCTGGACAGGCTTTATGAGCAAATCACATAGCGTCAACCTATGACCTAGTTTTTGGCGAATTTCCTATTATAAAAAATGAGACAGCAAAAGTTATAGCGTTTTTGGTTGGAGACAGACATGGTTTGCTTAAAATTAAAATCCCGTGTGCTATATGGGTAGTAATAAAATTTCAATTGTTTTTTCGTTGACAATGACTAACGCGTTGAGGCAGCGTGTTAAAAGTAATAATAAGGTACATACCTCAAAGTATGTGTCAATATGTTCAGACACGATGTATTCCGACATGGGCTTGTTTTGGCAGTACACGACATACATGTGAAGTCTCCGCTCATGCCTTTTAAATAAATGTCCTAGCTCCTCTGGATGCTCAACACATCTCTCAAGTCCTTTACAGAAGATACTACGAGAGAGCAAGGAAAGAAGAATATTGTGAAAAATTACCAACCATTTAATCCCCACCCAAACTCATTTCGCTCCTCAGAGGGAAGAAAAAGTAAACAGTGATAAATCTCTGGAATGATCCAACATTAATATTGGAACTACCTACTACGGTACGCTACTGGTATGGGATATTATTAGAGGGAAAAAAACACAAGCAAGTTTGAAGGTTTTTTTCTTTTCTTTTTTTTCTATTTTACTTACTCTCTATGCCATTCAAAAATGGCTTCCATATTCCCGAAAACAATCTTGTCTCTGCCACCCCGGAGATCTTCTGGCATAGGAATTTCACTATTGGGATCCCTCATTATGGCCAAGTAACCCTCCACAATTTCCTTTAAATCCCTAACATAATCCTGTTCGGTTTCAACTAGCTCTCTGATCACATAAGTCCTCTTCTTAATAGCTATTGCAGTCTCATTTTCAGTGACTGGGCTTTCCACCGCGGCAGCCTCCGCTGCGTCTATCGTGCTCATGTCTCCCGAGGTCACACTTCCATTACCCGTCTTCACACAGTTCTCGCCAAGTCCGGTAGTACTACTAGGACCAGGGAAATCGGGACTGCTTAAACCTTTGGACGTTGCTGATGACTCGTTGAGAGAGAGCTCATTGAGCCGCTCCACATTTTCATGTTGTTCCTGCCGGGAAAACAATGACAGAGTATTAATTCCTGCTGGAATGAACACTTCTTTTTTGAGAGGAGACTCCTGTTGAAGCGAGAAGAGGCTCCCCTCCAGAAAATAATAATAAAAAAATACTAGATACAAACTGAAAATTACTCGGTGAGCAAATAAAAGTGTGCTCAAGTGCTACTTTGCTGGTGTTGTTTTCTACAACTACTCAACAAATAAAATAAAAACTCTGGCCTATTCTGGTAGGCTTGGTTAAAGCTGGGAAAAGCGAAAATAAAAACACTTTGCACACAATACAACAGCTTAGCACAAAAGAGGTGAAGATGAAGCCGAAAAAGAATGAAGATTCCAGAGCAATTTTGAGCAGCAAATGCTGATACACACTGTTATACATAACATACTGGTATAAAAGAGAGTAAAAACCCAAACGGAAACGAGATTTTAAGATAGCTGATAGCTGTGTAAATTGAACTGAAATGCTAATAAAGAATATATACTTATATCTAGTGAGTGGCCATGCTCGTTTCGCGATATACGAGAAAATCAACAGTGTATACTTTTTTGCAAATGAGAAACAATCCAAGATTGTCTTCCGAGAGAAATGAGAGAAAACGAGAGAGTAATTTCAAACGGAAAATAAACGACTTGGAAAAATAGGCTCTAAAGAAAAAAAAATCGACCAACAAGTGAATACAATTTTTTTTTTTTTGTAGAATGACACCATCACCAACCATTCTTTCACGGACGATTTGCTCTAGTTCAGTAGCTAATTCGGCAGTGGTGGATCCTTCGTTGCCTTTGAGAGGCATGCTCACAGACTAAATTGAAATGAGAGAAAACCCCAACAGATGTTATTTACAGTTACATACTCGACGTTGGATAGCCTGATTTACTTCAATGAGTAGGCGGACGCGTGTTAATTACTACACCTGTACAAAATTAGCCCCTTCCTTAATGACTATATAGGAGGCTCCCAAGGTTAATTAAAGTGTTTTAGAGTCCCAGGGAAAATCCCGACAACCGGAAAATGGTGGATAGACATGAAAGGCTATAAGCAGGGGAAGGCGCTGCTACTCTAACTTACCCTTTTGGTTTGCGATTCCTCGCTCGTTTTTGCATTCGCAGTTGCCTCTAGAAGTTGCTGTGAGATGGGTTTCATGGGCGGAGGAAGTTCTACTTCGTCTTCGGCATCCTCTCCAGGTTGTGATGGGGGAGGTGCACTGCCATGCTCTGACAATCCTACATCACCACTACAACTCCGTGATGGCCTAATGGCACCGAGAGGAGCCTCCTCTTCAGATTGACCGGATGGCCTGTTGCCCATATCACTTGTACCACTTGTCACAGCCGTGGGGGATGTAGGTGGCAGCTGTCATAAAAGAAATGTCACATTCACAATGGAGCACAACAATTTTGCGCAAAAGCATTAATCAAACGTGTCAGCAGCTTCCATTTCAATACTCAATAATAATCACTTTACAAGAGGTAGACAGCCTCCACACGAGCGAGGCAGCGACGCAGCGCAGCGTTTTGACAAAAACAATGACAACAAAACATTTATAGGGAGCGAAACAAAGAGTACAAAACATTGCATCTCAATTAAATAAAAAACCAATGTAGGCGCTTAAGAGAAAATAGTAGAAACCTTGGAGCAGGAGCACATCCCATTGTTAGCAGAAGGAGAATAAACATGATCGGCACTCCCATTGGGAGACTTGGAGGAGAGCACACCCACCAGAGTAGTGTACAAATGCCGGTTGACATCATCCGCAAATATAGGCGTTTGAGGAGTCGAGGCGCACAAATGTTTTGCCTTGGCCGTGCCACTGTGCCCATGCCCCCCAACCAGGGAACTTTTCGAGCTAGACTTTTTATTTGCAGACTTGAAGAACACAGCGGACGCGGATTGTGCTCTGTCCAGGAGCGGATGAGCGTCATCAATCAATCCTCCACTGGACGCGGACAACTTATTTTTATCCTGACAAAGTTTTCCCGATTGAAGGGAGTGGAGACAGGGAGGTTTTGCGCCAGCAGACCAAGACTCACAGCGACCCACAACCGTCAGATTCAAAGAGTCCTCATCATTCACAACAAGATCACACAAGATCCCTGCCCCGCTCCCCCCATTTTTCTTTCTTTTGTTCCCTAAAGCGGAGCGGAGAATGGGTTTCATGCAGCCATCCTCATCTTTCCTGGAAGTGGATGGACTCCCAACAACAATAACAGTTTCATCATAATCCACCTCTAAGCCATTTTCGCCGGATTCCCCGGCCAACTTCTTTTCCTTCTCCTTTTTCCGCTTGGCTTTGTCCTCCGCCGAGGAGACTCCTTTGGACGACTTGCCTCGCAACGGGCCCAAAAACTTTTTCATAGTTTTAATCGCTTATGATTTCTTAGTATTTTCGCCAAAATATACTACCGTGAAGAGGATTCTGTCAATGTCAATCCTCCAGAGAAATTATAGGCCTTGTTGCCTCACTTTTCCTAATCAATTTACTACTCCTTTTATCAAAAACTCTTCACAGTTTGCGACTTGGACAATGAACACGGACGGTCAACACGGACTGCCTTCCTCCCTCAGGCCCCCACTTTAATTCCAGATTACAAGAACTCACAATCAGCTATAGTTGGTTTCCTAGCTCTCCTTTCAAGATTATATATAGTTTTAAGTGGAAAATCTCAGCCACTGATATTCGCTGCCAGCAATTCTTTCAATTTACGATTTACGAAGCAAATGAGACTGGCTAATTAGTTCGGAATCGCAAACAGCACTAAACTCCACAAACTGACCATGACACGAGCAGCAGCACCGACCGAAACCACAGTCGCTCGCTACGTTTTCCCTGTGCAGTTGTTCAGCATGACGTGTTGGGTTTGCGAATGCACATTTTGCAAATTAAATGCAAATGTAGACTAACCATCAACTGATGGTTAGTTGCCATTTAGGCACTCAATCAAATCCAAGTACTATATTAACGTTCAAAATGTTGCACAGAGGGTAGTAGGCTATATAGCGTATAGGTATTATGAATTTGTAAGGCAGGTTCCTTCCTACTTTTTCCATACCTCTACACGAACACATTCAAATTACTTATTTATAGGGCACTACATTCCGACGGAAAAGTCCCTTTTAAATTTGCCTAAATGTACTTCGACGCGAGATATATGGACAAGCGATGGCTTTGCTACGACAAAAGTTTTTTTTAGTCACAGCATCAGACGTAACCTTCCTTTAAGAAAAAAACAACAACTTGTTAATGTAGGCACCCCAATTCCTGCATATCATGCAGCGCCACAATATCCTGTACATACTTTTTCTTTTCCCACATGTACTCTCAATAGTCTCAATAGTTTTGTGCACTAAATTGTTCACAAAAAAATAAAAACAATTTTACGTCTTCAATGCTAAATGTTGCATGCTCTTGCTCTTGCCCATTATGAAATGCAGAACTCCTTGAGTATATATATTTTGTTCAAGTGCATGCAGCAGTGCCAGTTGCTATACGTTTGTGAGTATATGACGCACTAATTATCATGCTCATCAACATGTAAACTGCCTTGCAAACTTTTTTGACCTGTGGGAACTTCAGCGTTGCCAACTACCTGCTTGCTTCCACCTTCACAACGTATCTGTTACAAATTCCTATTCATTAGTACACACACAAAAAATGGATTCGTCACGGTATGCATGGCTATCCATGAAATTATCATAATGAATTTTAAAGTTCACATTGAGCTTAGCACGCTGAGCTGCTGGTGGTGGTGGTGATGATTGCACAATGGAGGTAATTGGGAGTGCACATGTGTGTGAGGTATAATTGGAATGTGGAGGTGCGCTAACGTATTTTACATAACAGTTCACACACAATTCATCCAGCACACTTCAAACCCACATTTGCCAAGCCGTAGCGTAGTAAAGCCTTTGTACACAAAACAGTTTTTTTACAAGGTGGATTTAAAGCTGTGGATACGGGACCCAGCACAACTTGTCGCCATTTTTATCTCAAAAAGTTGTGTCGTCCATAACCAAAAAACCACGAGGAAAAACTGAGCTCCGGAAATGATTTGTGTGCACAAGATATTATTATTCTTGCAACCAGATGGTAATAATGGCCACTAGAACAAACACTCTAGAAATTATAGACTTCTCTGGAGGAGATGGTGCGTCTATTTTATTACGACAGACGATATTTTCTGTCCTTATCCGAGGTTGCACACGTCAAACGCTTCAAAACAGACATTGAATACAAGACATATATTTTTTGTGCACCCACACCCTCCAATGATGACTATAACTTGTCACTAAACATCTCCAACGGGGATGTTACGCAGTAGATATAAGTACTTTTTATTGAGAGCATGAGACACAGCATGATGGCATCGTCGTAGCTCACTGAAATCAATTCCTTTTTTATTTCTCAATGATCAGTTATTGAGGCTGACAAAATGGCAAACTTGTGACTTTCGCACAGTTCACCAATTCGTCGAGTTTTCATCATATAAACTGATAGGATTATGATGACTACACTTTTTATGGGCAAACGACGACTCCACACAGACAGAAGATAAATGTGAATCAAATGAAAAAGATTCAAGGGAACTTTGATTTTATGACAATGCCAAATGCACACGAAAAAAAAAATATATAAGTAATTTTCAACAAAAATCTTGAACGCAAAACACCCGACTCAACCGGAAGTTTGCATTTCCAAAACGAAGTAAAAGTAAACCCGTACACAAAATTGCATATTGAGACGACGACTCGTTTTACATTTCCTGTGGTAGCTCTCCCGTGCGCCTTGTGTGACTGAGGGAGCACACATGACACAACACAAATTTTTATAGATGCACACACAAGGGGGAAAATACCACGTTATTTTTGTTATCTCTACATAACCACGCAGTTCATTTCATTTCAACTCCAACTTCCAAGTCTTGTTTATAGAGGAGGAGGAGGAGGAGGTGAAGGAGGATACATAAGTCATCAAAATCCTGTGGAACCGAGCTCTCCTCTCGCCATCATCTCCTTCCTCAGAAAAATTGTTATCGTCATCTATAAAAATTTCTCTTATGGTTGAATCGTGTATAATCATAATGATTTTTGGAACTCATTTCATTTCCTGTAGGAATTCTCAAGCAACCTTTCCCAGAGCTACCCTCCTCCCTCGAAATTTTCCTCCTCTAACCACGCCACCACACAACATCCAGGCTGAAAAAACGCGAGTAACTAAAAAATACTTTCTGGCTAATATCGTTTAACCGAATGACCCAATAAACTGACAATATTATTTGGTCATAGTCACTAAAAATATAATGGTAATCAGAAAAAGGAACAGCCATATGCCAAGAAAAATCTAAACAGAGACTCGCATTGCATTTTGCTCACAAACTGAGAGTGAGTGAGATGATAGCAATAGCACTGTTGAAAAAGGAGAGGAAGAATAATTTCGGTCGGTTCGCTAGCTTGAAGCTTCTGCCTTGTTTGCCAATCCATCTTGCAGCCAGTTTTACTATCATTCCAAACTTTTATATCTTTTAGAGATGATGACTGATTGGAACCATATAATCTGCGAAAACTTTAGGAGCATCTCTGATTTACGAGATTTTTACTGAGCATTTGTAACTGTTTCACGGTTATCTTCCAGTGAAGCTAACAACCAAAAAAAAACTCAATCCATCAAAAGTGCTTATTAGTATCGAGTCCCGCCCAGCTTACATTGGGAATTACGATACAGATTTTTCGGGGACATAAAAGTCGTAAAACACGGGTGTTATACACAGAGAACAAATAAAAAGTCGTAATTGTAGCTGGCGGATATTGGACGATTTTTTTCCAACATCTAGATCAACACTATAGTTTTTTTTACGGCTGCACGTCTTCGGATCATATTTACTCTGTCGATGTAATAAGCCGAACGAAAACTAGGCCATTTTTACAACGTACCTTGACAAGTGGCCAATGTTACGGATCACGACGACTATGCAAAAGTACGAGGGAATTAGTTCAGAATACATTGCAATTTGCAATTTAGTATGGCTATAAAAACAAAACAAGATGGACGTAATTCTCTAATGAATTCATTCATCTTTTCTTTTTCGAAGAAAATTACAGCCCAACTCGAACATGTCTTTTTCCCAATTGGATTTTTTTTCTCGGCCGTCGCTGCTCCTGATAAAGTTTAATTTACTAGGTTTCTGAACACAAGGCCTTTTCGTGTGACGGGAGAAGGGAAGAAAAGAAAATCATGACAGCTGAGATAAGGATGATGAGATGATGACGATCACAAAGATGATCATCTTTCCCCGACTCAACAACGAGCGACGGAAGCGAAAAAAAGAACAAGCCTTCATCAGCTAGTCGGACGGGAAAAGTGAGTGACGGAAAAGTCTGGGAAAAAATCACCATATGGATGTCTACTTCTCTCAAAGAAAACACATCCGTATGAAAAAGGATTGGATGTAAGATGGAGCTTACATGTTTTCTCGGATATACTCCGCGGGCCAAAAAGTCATGAAAACTTGGGAGACCGAGAGAGAGAACAAACTCGCTAAGCAAGCACTTCGCCTAAGTAAGAAAACAAAAAAAAATCTCTGCAAACGGAGACCATATCCATCCCTGAGAAACATCTCATGGAATCCGAGGATCTGCGAATGTACGTCAGTATAAAAAACAACTACGTGTGAATGTATGAAAAGGGTTTTGGGAGTGGATTTTATCATAAATTCGCCCAGGTTGCCTACTCATGTACAGCTGTGCGCTGAGATGAGATTTAGATTTTACCAAAGAAAACATGAGGAAGTGATATCCGACTAGAACAAGTATATAGGAATAAGAAGAAGTCATTTCCTTCAGGGAATGTTTGCCAACTTCTTACGTAAATCGGAGTTTCAGACTTACACAACGTAACACGTGGTACGGAGAATCTCTTAATGAGACTAATTACCTAAGAGAAAGGTGGAGAAGAAATAGAGGCGAGTCTTCACAATCTGCTCGCACATTTACACCCTCCATATAATACTTTACGGGAATTGAAAGTTTTCATTAGCAAATTGCAATAATAATAATAAGAAGGATATTACCAAAAAAAGTTTACCTTAAAATTCGATCAAGGTTTGGCATTCTCACAATCAAACCAATAGCGTGTTTCTATTAAATATATATGATTCCTCTAATCTCTTGACACGAATCCCATAAGCCACCCAAATAAACAATGGCGATCGAATAACAAACACTTTAGAAAACGTTTTTAAATCAAACCTTCTCTCCCCACAAACTTCACAATGTGAACAAATACAACGGATTTCGTCTTTCGTCCCCTCACTTGCAATTAAATAGACATTACTTCATTTACACAATTGAGCACACACTTCAACTCAATCTGATCATGGTCACTCAGAGCCACACGCCACTAAAAATCTTTGTTTCGTAAATCTTTCTGGCTCCCAACAACAAGCGAGTAGTAATTATCAGCCTAGCGATTATACCAACACTGACTGAACTATAACTGGTTCAGACCACACATTACGAGGAAGATATAAGAATAAGAATAATAATAATATGATGAGATATTGCAAAAGTCATCCTCTGATAATTTCCTAATCCTCTGCCATGCCATATGCATAACACGAGACAATTAATAAAGAATTTGAGGTCTCAACGTGACACGGAAAATCTATTAATCTGTCTGTGGTCACCACCTACACTGTCTCTAATACACTGTCCTTCATCAATTTCTTATTGACATGATCCACCA
Source organism: Dicranocentrus wangi (assembly GCA_036850665.1). Classification (NCBI taxonomy): domain Eukaryota; kingdom Metazoa; phylum Arthropoda; class Collembola; order Entomobryomorpha; family Entomobryidae; genus Dicranocentrus; species Dicranocentrus wangi. The sequence continues at coordinate 21,172 of JAANSN010001588.1, forward strand.
AAATAGATGGAACGTGGTGGTGGTGGAGAGAAAATATGTGGATGATGCAACATGCAAAATTTAAAAAAAAATAATACTAAAATATTGTGATGATGATCAAAGTGCACCTCACACTTTCCTCGTTAAAAAAATACTACGAGGTGTGTAATTCTCAAGTCCTATTGTAGAAACCAAATTTCAACCCTTGTTCAGACAGAACAGAATTCTGCACACAACTGCTATAGCTGCTCTCTCTGACATTGTGTAAAACTGCCTAAGGATATTAATTCACTTCTCGAGTTCTCGAGTTTTTACGTTCTCTGGCCAAAACAGATAGCGAAAAGGGGATTTCTAATGCAGGCTTTTTAAATACAGCGTAAATAAAGTACGCGGCACAGCGAGGCTGGTGAGATGGAAAAATACGTGAAGCAATGACGAGAATATTGTAGAGGATGAGGTTAAAAGCATTCTCGCCATTATTGCCAGTGGCTCCAAGTCTTTAAAAGGATAGTCCATAAAAGGATGTGAAAGGACAATAAGTAAAGATGTTTAAGAGATTTTAAAAATGAATATATGAGTTGTGGTCGATGCTGTTGTGATGTCACCAGATAGAAAGAGTCTTTACATATCAAAATGGTACATATCTATATCGTATTATATCTGACTCTATCCTATTGTGTATTTAGACTTTAGACACGGTAAAAAAACTAGAAACAGGTTGCTCGCCTCTCCATTTATCGTTAAATACGCATCATTCACATCGACATGGGTTACAATCAAACCACAAAATGCAGCTTTGATGATTCAGGTGGTTCATTTTACCTGGAAAGAGAGCAGGATGTGTAAACACGTGAAACAGGATGCCCCACCTCAGTCAACCGTGAAAAGTTATGGAGAACCATAACAAAAAGGATCATAATCCCCACTTGGAACTAAAACTTTGATAATTCCTCAAACGTGTCATATCAAAAGTTTGCCATCAATCAGAGTCATCTTGTCAACCGATGACATTTCATTTTTTCTTTAAAATCTTGGATTAAGTTTCCCCTTAAACTCCAAGGCCGTCGTGGATTGCAGCATTGAATATCACGGTTTTTTTTTTCTCTCTCTCTCTCTCGTTTGGCTTGGCTAAACACCATGTCCGTGCCATTCTCAAGTTGGTTAAATGTTGTTTCCCCAATTACAAACATATATAGTTGCTGGACGCGGACGCGACGGCATGCCGTTTCGTTGAATGAAACCTGTCCATCCGTCACATTTAATTTTGTTTTGCCCACTTACACTAAAACTGGGTGTGGGAGCGTTTCTTCTCTTGTGAAATGACAGAATATTGGAAATGGAAAATGACACGACATACACACGTCTAATGGATATAGAATTACACAAGACAAAAGAAGGAAAAATAACATTGACATTACCTTAAGCTTTTTATCTGAGCTCGTCTTTTTCAACACAGGTACATTCTTTCCGCCGCCATCGCCAGAGTTCAACTTTCCTTGACTTAGTTTTCGAAGGGGCGGAGGTAGCCATTTCCTGGAATATGGGAAAAATCAATGTGTAGTATTTTGTAGTAGAGTGTTTTTTCATTTTATTGATTCAAGGAGTCCGACTAACAATTTTTTCAATGTAAACACAGTGAGAGTAAATTGAACAAAAATTGGCTTATAAATATTTCAAAAGGGTTTATTACACACGAAACGTTTTATCTTACCCACTGAACACACGTCGTTTAGATACGGGAGAACTACTTGTTACAGTTCCGGACGCATTACCTTCTGACGCACCACCATCTGAAATATCAATAATATCACGTGACATTTGTTTCTTACACGTTATATCTTACAACAAGTACATTTAAAACGGGATAAATGTGCGACCCAGTAGTGACAAGCCTTCAACAAAATGTGCACTGCTGCACGTGATGTTTGTTTGCTCCCAAACACACGAAATGACAATTTATGTCGCACAGCTAATGTGCCGTCGCACCTGTCGAATCTGATCCTTTTGCTGAGCCATTTTGACTTCTAGACCTTCTGAACACACGATTCAAATCCTTTTTCAAGGAAGAAGCCGAAAACATCCCGAATGATTGCACACCTTCGGGGAATTTCATTTCAGATTGGTTTTGCGGAGAAATCCAGATTTTAAATGACTATTATTACAACTATATAACTACAATTTACAGATTCCACGAGCGTCTCTATTTTACTTTTCACAAAACTAAAAATTTAATAATTGTAAGTAATCTAATATGCCTATCAATAACACAGCTCATGTAATTGTTCTCAGTCGAATATTAATACCTCTCATGTACACAACAACTACACCATCATCAGAGTCCACGATAAGAGAACACACAATTACACTCTTGATGCCAATGTTTCTGTTATCATACGCTAACTAAATCAAGTGAGTAACTGGCACAACAGAAAATGAGTATGAGATGAGATGAGATAATCAAAAAGGATAACAAGGGATCCTCTTGAATCCCCGTTCAAGCTGGTGCTGACAACACAAAACACAGAGCTTCTCGGTACGACAGATGATGACGAAAAGCACTTCGTCAGCGTAACCACAGCAGAGTGATCATTCCAGTCCAGTAATACAGACCTGTGGTCTGCAATCTACAATATGTGATGCACGAGACGAGGTGAGCGTGTCTATCTATACGTCAGTCAGTGACTAATTTTTTTATTGCTCAATTCCATAAATGCACACAATGGGACTGGGAAACTTGCGCAGAGTAAAAAAATATAGAATTCTGAGCTAGTCAGTCATTAACCTAAATATTACAAAGTTTTTATACACTTTGTTTTGCGGTTTTTGGTGACATTTGGGCGTTCCATTAAAACAAGAAACCTGAGTTCACAATTTTTTCCTCTACATCGCGTGGAACAAACACATCCAGAGAGGTTCTATCCAGATGAAAAATATAACTTTTTTTTTTATATTCGTTGTGCTCATTCACCAAACCATACGGTGTGTTCCACTCGACTTTCCCTGATTCGGATTACAATGCTGGGTTATTATTAGCTATAGCTGAAAGCCAAGAAAATTTGAGATGGGATGTGAACCAATCCATACAAAATGGGAATCTGCAGAGGATGACGACTACACCACTACCACGCACACAGACAACTCAACTCACGGATAGATTCTGTGTGTCCCCCAATTTTGTTTTTTTCTGCACACAAAATTGTTATCGGTTTGCTGCAGATTCCACACACGCTTCACTTAAGACAACAAAATGCTGCAATAATTTTTTTCTCTCGCCTTTTCCTGGAAGCTCGTTCCTTGTGTACTTTTGTGATAACCCAACAACTCCCGATGATGATGATGATGGTATTGCTACTTAAAATCGTTTTCCATTTCTGAGAACATGCCACAAAAATGAGTTTTAGGTGTATCTAGAAAGCGTATAGTTATCTTCAGGCGATTCACCTTCCGTATTTGTACTGCGGTTTAAGAGGGGAAAGGGGGTATCGAAATGTTCGTTATGTCCGTATCATATCACCACCACCACACATTTCCCAACCCGCCATGATATGTGCACTGCACACAGGTATCCTACTGGAATATGATGAGTGATGTAACCAACAACTATATGCCAAAACTACTTTCACCAAAAATAATGCTTTTGAGCACCAGCCACCTCACTTCAGATACATTAGTGGTTCCTACGAAAAAGTTTTTATGAACCATGAAGCCAGAATATAGCCCATTACGGTTCCCCTCGCAGTTTTTTTTCGTGTTCACGGAACAAGTATATTTTTTCCTCGGCAAAGTGTTTATTTTATCTTGTGAATACTTTCCATCCAGCAATTAATGCGGTGTAAGTAGTCCCATCAAGGTGTAAATGTGTGCCGGCTCTCTAGCAAAATACTTTTATCGGAGGAAGCCCAGCATTTATTTTAATACGAGGCAAGAAGACGCACTATACCACTTTGTGAAGCATGCCCGAAACATTGAGGTCGCAAAATTTTAAACGAAACATTTTTCCCCAACGCGGAGCAGCGTCACAGCGTGGTACATCCTAAATCGTAATTGTGCCTGTATAGGCAGTTTAGATTTGCGTATAATCACACATCAAAGGATTAAAACGATATGACACTGCGATATGGGATGGATTTTCACCATGAAAATAGCTAAATGGATGTACGTAAAACGGTCTGCTGGTACATGATCCTACGGCTATGGCTATCCAAAGAGGAATGAAAATGTTGTTGGTAAACGGCCAGAGGAACTCCAAAACAAGATGTGTCATCATCATCATCATCATCGTCGTCATTATCATCACCAGGAGATTTTTTAGAGTTAGTTGGAATGCATGCACACATTTTGTAGGTATGGATGGTGTGGTGGTGGTGGTAGTGGTATGCAACTGATGTGAAACTTTTTGATATTCCCCTTTTGCTCTTGCCATCATCATCATCATCATCATCATCGCAAAAGTGTACACTCCATTCGTGATGTGAGGACTATGGAGTCAGGATTGGTTGTAATCTCAAAATTTGCATCCTTCCAAAACAACCAACTTCGCCATGCTCTCCAACTCCAACAAAGCGTGTTAGGCAAATGTTATGAAAACACTGAATATCATTCCAACAACTCTAAAATGCTAACATCATCACAACAGTTGTACTCAACGGTTTGCATTTTAAGTATTTTCTTTCGCTTCAAGATTTCGCAATAAAAACAAGTACAACAGAAATTGGGAGTGTTGTCAGATATAACATTTTAATGTTGGGAGCAATATTATGAGCATTGCAGTTCGTTCGGCACACAGAGCATACGTACTACTACCACCTTCTGCAAGAAGTGCAATATTATTCCTTCTTAAACTATTTTGCATGTGGATACTGCATCGTGTACAACCAACTCTGCAGTTTTCGTGTTGTAAGCAGCATGCTTGCAGTTTCTCAGTTTTTTTGGGTCTAGTGCCACGCGATCTTTTCTAATAGAATGTCTTGGTGGCTTTTATTTTTTTGCAAAAAGGATATTGTTTTATGTGAAGGTTACAAGCGTAAACATATACAATATAGAGTACCTTAGTGTATTGTGTATGTTTTCCGCAACTTGTGCCAAAAAATCCTTGCTCATTGTAATCCAATGACAATTATAATACTTTTCTCTGTGCCCTCAACTTTTAGGAAATAATATGCGACTCGGAACAAAACAAAACAAAAAACGGCTAAGTGGAATGCACTTAATTGTATGGACGGACGACCTTTCAACTCGCAATTCTAGCTAGTTTTTGATGCTCCATTAAAAAAATTCGTCCATTTTCCCCGGACGAATGTCGACATAAAGGATAATGGATTGTTTTCCTACAAATCACCATTATTGACATAATTTGTCAGCCAAAATGTGGTGGACACTAGGTTATATTATCGCATGGGGCTTAGGCGTCAAGTGGAATGCAACCGAAGGCTGATGATGACGCGACGAAATATGGTAGCAAGCACGCAATGAATAATATTTTCATTCGTTTCATCGCCACCGTCATTTAATGCCGTCGAAAAAATGACCACACATTCTTTAGATAAAGTTGGAAGACAAATCATAGGACACCATGTTTTCATGAGAGAAATTACAAGTGATCGAACATCAAAAAGATTTATGGTATCCAGAGTATCCGGCACGCATGCCGTAATGTGATTACCACTATCACATTTCTACACCCGACAAGAAGAACCCCCTTTTTATTATCTGAGGAATTCACACACGTAAAAAAAGCTCAAGTTATGCTGAAAAGCGGAGTTGCCAGCACCAAAAACTACACACACATTTAGTAAGTATATAACCGTGAGCAAGCGGAAGTGAATGAAAAAGAATTGGATTTTTAGCTTTGAAAAAACACCAAACTGCTCCTGCCTGCCTGCCTGCCTGCTTATGAATGCTCGTCTTATATTTCATCAAGCTCCTCTTTCAAACAATTTAGGTCAGTAGATTTCCACAACAAAAATGAGCATTTGTTCTACTTTTTTTTACAAAGAAGAAAAAAATTTCCAAGAATATACCTCGGAAAACATTCCTGAAAAAAAGAAGCTTCTATGAATGAATCTCATTTAAGAGAAATTTTGAAATTCCTTTGGATCCTAAACGTAAAATTCTGGAAATCCGGGATTACGTACATCTTAAAAGGTTTTTAATTAAAAACCTTCACCTACCTTCTTCAGTCTTTGGAGTACTTTTCGAAGCGTCTCCCGATCTTAATACCCTGCGAGCAGCTCTACGCCAACGGTCCATAGCCATTTCATATTTTATATAGATCACACATTGAAAATATGATTGGTTTCGCGAACATTAACAGTAATAATAGCACATACACATAATACAGAGGTGAAATAGGCTTTTGAAAAAAAATACACATAGATTATATAATATATTATTATTCAGCACAACAACACGCACACTTACGACGGATATCACTCGATTCACTTGAAAATCAATCAATTAATGAATCACAAATCCATATGGAACCCGCCTCGCTTAACATATCCCACTCACACAAAATGAGAAGAATAAAAAAATTGTTTTTTTTTAATAGCGGCNCACAAAATGAGAAGAATAAAAAAATTGTTTTTTTTAAATAGCGGCTTCCTATTTTATTAGGCTGTGATTTTTGTGCTCACTTTCAATTAGTGTGTTTTCCAAGAAAAAATGCTGTGTACATGTACATATTATATAAAACTTGTGACACATGGAGTTTTCACAGAAGTTAGCACAAAAAGTTACGAGCGTGGCTACAATTACACATACACAGAGAGGAAGAAGTCAAAAAGAGTGAAAAACAAGGATAAATATATAAGCTTTACCAGAGTTTGGCTTCAAAACTTTAACGTTCCTGCTGCAGGTGGATAAGTTTTGGATGAAAGAACATTAAACATAGTGTGTGCATAAATATTACACAGATGGTGTGAATGATTGGAGTTTTTTTTTGGAAACAATACAAACTTTTGTTCTCCAGCTAATGGTTCAATTTTTAGTGCATTTTAGTCACAGTCTTGGTGTCTATTTTGTCCCACTTTTCTATTATATCACATTTCAAACAAGAAAAATCAATTACAATTACGAATTTTTTTGCAGCATCACGTAATAAATCATTTTTTCTCTAAATGGGGTCGCAATATTTAACTCGAAGCGAATTGTGCAAAATCCATTCTAGCCGTGCAAAGGGATACAAAAGTAACGAGACTATTAACCATAATTTATGTATGGCATTCATTTTTTTTGCAGCTAGCTCAAGTTGAGAAATGAACTTCTTCCAAGACGCAAACCTGACAATATTATTCGTCTCTGATTTGAATACTCCAACTCCAACTCTGAATTGAATTGTCAGGACTGTCATCTTTCAGAAGTTATTCTCGTTGGACTATTAACCTCTTACGTGGTCTGGTCAGGTAATTGGTGACTCAATGTGGATGTCATGTTAAATAAATGTAAAACATACTTTGATTCTGGCAGCTATATCATGCTATTAATCTTAGAGAGATAGATACAATCAGTGAATATACGGTTGCACTAAATTGTGAGATGCAAATCTATTTCGTAAGTGGCAGCTCTCTACACAAACAGCGGTGGCGGCGGAGCAAGCGAGGAGGAAAAATCTATTCAATATCAAAAAAGAGCATGCTGTGAGAGAGCAATTGGAAGGCGAAGCTAAAAGTGCAATAAACACAAGCCGATTTTTTTTCAAGTACCAAACAAGGTGTTACAAACACGTCCAGAGAGGTCAAGATTTCATTGAGAGAAACAAAACCGATCAACTATTTGATTTTGTGCTCGCTCTGCAATCATTCACTTCGTTAGCTTAAAATGGTTTTTTGCCGAGTCATAGCAGCACATTATTATTGCAAAGCGAAATATTTCACCTTCGATTCGAATGCATTACAATACGGCGGTGGCAATACAATACCTAATTTTGAAATGCGAAAAAAGCTGTATAGATTACCTGCCTATAGTTGGGTGTCAGAACGTAGAGTGAAGTGTCTAGACCAACAGAGTCTCAATACACATGATGATTGATACACCTTTAATTCAGGAGGGGTTCAATTAGCTCAGACATTCCAAATTGTGACACCTCATCCTTTATTTCGCTTTAGTGAGTTCAGCCAGCCTTGAAGTTGGGCAATGCTTGAGTAGAGACTTTTCTGTGATTTTTTAACCACATTACAATAATATAATATGTTGTTGGACTGGGGCATGATTCACCTTCACCCTTGTCAGTTTCCTCAATGAGCGCATCCAATCCAGCCGCAGCTACCTAGCATATATGTAAGAAGCATTGAACGGAAGTCCCATTTCGAGCTCAATAAAAGACAGCCATGAAACTTGAATTTTGTTTTTTATCACCAGCACCATGACAGGAACTGATGACACAAAAGAGCAAAAGTGACAGACAAAAACTGTGATTACTTAAATTAGGAAAGTGATACAGGCCGAGTGAGTGAGTGAGCTTCCGTCCATAACAAAACAATGTCTGATAAAAGGAGCAAGAGGAGCCAGCCCACCACCAGCAGTTTACCAACCACCACCTTGCAAAGCAATACAGAATTGGTGGGCTCTCTCCAGAGAAGCTGAGGAATAACAGAACCCACAAAATCCTAAAGTAACGAGCTTCCCAAAAAGCCCTAGTCTTTTCGGAGTAAACCAAAGATGAACAGTATGAGATGTACTACATGTTTACATAATGGGCTGATTAGATTTTCTGCTGTGGCCAGAAAAGACATCACCATTGCTAATTCCGATAAAGAGGTAAAAAAAAGAATGCAATTATGTGTGCTACGTTATACCCGTGTACTCACTCTCTAAAGCATCCTTCAATCTGTTTTTATAAAGAATCCTAATAATACTTAGAGTACACAAGGAATAAAAGTGATCCCCTGCTCAAACTGTATATGGAAAACCCAGTTGTACCCAGCGTTCCCTTTTTTTAGGACTCCAACTCCAAGTCACCAAGGGCTTGGTTCTCGTTAGGAAAATTGAGTCAGTAAAAGTACACAGTATCATGCAGTCATGTCTATCCACTCCACATTTTTTAACAAAAGAAAAAAAAACGAGAGGGAGGGATGTCGAAAATCTTTCGCTATATGTTCCAAAATCCACAGAAAAAAAACGAGGATCCTTGAAACGACGGGAAAGGTAGCGAGGCTGAGAGAGAAATGCAAAAAAACTCTTTTTCGGCTCTTGGAAAACAACATGTAACACGCGAAAAAGTCTGCAACCAGTAAAGCATCTGCTCCTTTTTAGTGAGAGGGAAAGAGAAGAGATCGATAGAAAACGGGTTTAGTCGAGTCCAACATTCCCCGCATCGCCTCGGCATCAGCAAGGCTGCCCGAGTAGATCTCGAATAAAAAACATCTCTTTTTGGATAGTCCCATAACATGGGGAATTTCAGTGGCGTTTTTTTCCTCTCTAAATACCAATTCCTTCTCTCATCCGCACATCCAGATAAAAATGGTTTGATGACAGTTAGTAGATCACAGTCAATTTCCCCTCTACTATCACTTCCCGACAAGGATATGAAGAAAAAGATGAGGCGGATTAGCCCTGTGGCACACACAACTTGCAAAAAGTGCAAATGAAAATCCAAAGGGAAAGCAATGACGACGGGATTTTGTGGAGGATGAGATACACAAAAAAGTCTTTAAGAAAAAACATAATTTCTAGCATTAACAGATTTCTAGGATTAAAGGAGCTCGGCGAGCTGTGCGTGGTGCGTCCAACTTGTTTTTTTAATATTATTTACTTTAATCATCTCCATCATTATGATCAGGGCGCACATTTTCCTTGTCTTTGCAAAAACTCTTTATAATCCTTTGCTCAACCTTTTTAAGATGCATAAAACTTTTGGCTAAATTATCTCTCAACGATCCCCATTACCCCGTGTTTACTACATATATATACCCGGCCTAACTGCCATAAAAACTGGGACATTATCAGGGAAACTACCTTTTTTATACATTTTTTTTTCTCTCAAATCTCATTACCTAAAAGTAAGCTTCGCTGCTGCTGTTCGCTCGCGTTAGGTTTAAAATACTTTGAAGCTAAAACTCATCCGTTCCCTACACACTATCCAAATGCAATCCCTTCCCTTCCCTCTTGTTTGTGCACGACGGCACGGCACACAGGTAACGGGAGATGGTCAGAATGAGTTCGGACGGCGAACGTATATAGTGTTGTTGGAGAAACTCCATTAATAATGCAGCCTCCATGATCAATGATCACACACACTGTATCTCAATATTTCATGGTGACTACATACACAAACAGACAAACAACACCAGCAAGGATCGAGCACACCTCGTTCTTCCTCCGAAATTGGATTATCTTGATCAGAAACGGCTAGGTATTACATTATTTTCTAGCTATTGCCAATTGCACGTTGGAGCACGCGTTTCTTTTAGGAAAAAAAATAATGGGATATAACTGCACAAAATTTACCACGTGTGGATTACTCTTGTTGAATTTGGCTAGAAAACACAAAATGTGGAAATCTATTCCTCTAACATAGATCCACCGCGGAGGAACTTGATCATTTTGGATATAGATATGACGCGAAATAACCCAACTGCCAAGCTGGCGCCTGGGCCCACCCACGCATATGATATATCCACTTGTTGAAAAAAAAGCTGGGCTAAAGATTTACTTCCCTTGGCCCATCGTAGTACATCATATCCCAACAGGCAAGTAATCCACCTTATTGCAAATTGCTCAACTCGTGACTTTTCTCTCAAACGAAAAATTCGTTCTCAGAAAAATCCAACTAACACGGTTT